>CM038672.1:346585193-346736830 GCA_021605145.1 Aegilops bicornis
ACTGGAAAGCAAGGTATATTCATGATGGTGGTGTTTCTGACTATGAGATATAAGGAGAATATTGTGAATTCCCAGTGGAATATAATCTGGTGATGATGTATTGAGAATGACCATGTCTATGCTACTTGCAAACTCTCAACTGGTGCAGTGGTGAGATGGCCCCACTCAGTGGCAGCTGAGGCATCAGCATTTGGTGTGCTTTCAGGTCATCTTGTGATGATGGCAGCAGGGCAAACCAAAAACATGAATATTAGCGTAAACCTGTGCACAGATCCTTTACATTCCATGGTGGATTTTATGTTTCATTGTGGATTTTATGTTCCTTGTATAGTTTACGTTCCACTTAGGGAGTTTACATTCCACTTAGATTTCACGTTCCAGATTTTATGTTTCCATGCAAATAACATAAATGTCACATGAGCCCACAACTTTCTGTGCCCGACCATGCCGTAGTTAGTGGATCTTCAGGTAGTTAGCTTAGTGGACGTAGTAGTCAGCTACTTTTCCGTTAGTCATGGGATGGCACGACCGAATCAGATCATGGTACGATCCTATCGCTCTTTCTGTTTTTTGTTGAATAAAAGACATAAAGTAAGCATAAAGTTGCAACATTTACACAACGCAAACACCTGAGTCTTCTTCTACCTCTAGCCATTGTGTCAATCCTGTGAGTTTTAGGTGATTTTGGCGGTCATTTGGTATCAGAGCCTTGGGTTCTCCTTGGACCTGTCGCCATGTCGCCCTCTCGGAAGGGCACGCCGTGTGCAACGATCACCCTCAAGACAAGAAAAAGAGTGGAGAGCTGACCGTGCAGGGGGTGATGCGTGAGTCCGTCGGGTCGGCACAGTGGTCGATGCGGACGAAGACGAACTACGCAAATTGAGGATGGGCACCGGAGGTGGGCCTGGGTGAGCACAACCCACTGTGGCGCCAGGCTCACTGGCGCGCCTAGGTGGGTTGTGCCACCGGTGGGCCCCTATGGTAGTTATTTGCTCCAATATTCTTCATATATTTCATAAAAATTCTCGTTGAAGTTTCACTTTGTTTGGAGTTGTGCATAATAGGTAGCCTGACGTAGCTTTTTTAGATCCAGATTTCCAGCTACCGGAATTCTTCCTCCTTGTGTATACCTTGCATATTATGAGAAAAAAGGCATTAGAATTACTCCGAAAAACATCATTATGGATAAGAACATCTTAAATAATAGTAGGAAAACATGATGCAAAATGGACGTATCAACGCCGCCAAGCTTAGACCTCGTTTTTCCTCAAGCGAAAACCAAAATCGAAAAACATGTCCACATGCTTTGAGAGAGAGAGAGAGAGAGAGGTGTCGATAAAAACAAAATACGGACATGAAGCATCATGTTTATTATTATAGTAGCAATAAAATTAAACATAAGGCTTTTATCATAGAATTTTTATCATATACTTCTCATGAATAAGTAATGATTCATCACACAATCAAGTATAAAGCGTAAACTCTATTAGAATCCAACAAACTATGTTCTCGATCAAATTTGCAACTACAATTCATCGTATTTTCGTGAAGGGTCACGACGGAGCCTTTAGGCAAGTCCACATACTCAACCATCATATAGTCTTCTATGATTGCTAACACTCACCGCATACACATGAGCAAAACGTTTCAAGCTGGACACATAGAAAGATAGGGGCTTATAGTTTCGCCTCCCAATGTATTCACCTCAAGGGTGATGTCAACAATAATAACTCATGCCACCCATATTCAACTTGACATATGTGCCTAGATCTTTCCTCACCACATGATGCTCGCCAAAGGAGAAAAATAAAAAGGAATAGAGAGAAGAAACTTTGACTCTTTGCATAAAAGTAAATACATAAAAGTAAAAAATAGGCCCTTCGCAGAGGGAAGCAGAGGTTGTCATGCGCTTATTTGTTTGTATGCTCAACCCCTTAGTGCAAAAGAATGTCACGTTGCATTGCCCCTTGTGATAGTGACCTTTATTATGCAGTCTGTCGCTTTTACCCTAAATGATCTCACACAGTTGGAAGCAATTATTTTTGCCTTTTTGCACCGATGACAACTTACTTGAGGGATCTTGCTCAATCCCTAGGCAGGTATGGTGGACACTTGAAAATAAGATTTGGGTTTAAGGGTTTTTGGATGCACAAGTAGTATCTCTACTTAGTGCGGAATTTTTGGCTAGCAAAGATAGGGGCAAGCACCACATGTTAAAGGATCTATGACAATATGACTTCTTTGTGAATATGAACAAACATAAATCATTAAGTTGTCTTCCTTGTCGAACGTCAAAAGATTTTGATGGGGGCTCACAATCACAAAAGATTTCTACGATAGTATATTTATATGTGAATCTTCTCTTCCCTTTTTAATTCTTTCATGAGTTGCATCATTGACTAATGCTATGCTTGTCAATCTCTAATAAAATTTTCTACTTATACTTTTCCTTCTGTGGTGCCATCACCTATCATAAGATTAGTATATGATCTTCTTGATTTATTTCCTTTCCTTTTATTTATATCTTTTCTTTTAATTGCAGCAAGAAAGTAAAAAAAGCAAAAACTCAAACCAAACTTTATTATATATCTTGCACACGATTAATTACAAGGATAGATCACTAAGCAAACTCTTGAAAAGAAAGGATCGAACTAAACTTTTATTCATTCTAAAGCAAAAGATCGAACTAAAATAGGTAAAGGAAAAAAGATAGTGGGATGATACGATACCGGGGCACCTCCCCCAAGCTTGGCGAAAGCCAAGGGGAGTGCCCATACCCGATACTCTATTTTCCTTTGGTGGTGAAGATGAGGGTGGTGGTGATGAAGAAGAGATCTTGTCCTCGGGTTTCCACGGCAGAGGCCCACCATCGTAAGAGGAAGAATGAGTCTCATGGGTCCTGCAACTAGCAGCCAAACCCATACCTTTAAACCTTGCCTCATATTCAAAGACTTGGTTTTGAAGATCATATATCTGGCTTTGGAGAAAGTTGATTTGCTCGTTGAGGGTGAAGACGATGTCCTTCATGGGCTTTCCATCCACCTTGAGATCATGGGAAAGGTCCGCGATCATGAGGTGATTGGCATTGAGCCCACGCTCCACCATCCCCTTGCACCAGAAGACTTCCTGCTCCATAGCTTCAAGCCTGGCCTCCATGGTTCCCGTCCCCTTGGGTCCTTGCACATCGCAGATGTGCAACACCCCATCATGCATCTGGATGGTTTGAGGGTACTGCACCACCTCCCGGAAATATGGGTTGATGACGTTCTTGAAGAACTTGTCCTTGGAGGAGCTTGAAGCGGCCATGGTAGATGGGATCTGACAGAAAACAGCAAGAAAAGAGAACAGAGGATTTCTCCGCGATACGGTGGTCAACAGGTTCGGGGAGTATATAAATAATTTTTATGTTGGGGAACAAGCATACGGAAGAAAAACGGAGTCCGGAAGGTGCCCAGGTGGGCACAACCCACCTGGGCACGCGAGGCAAGTTTAGCACGCCCTGGTGTCTTGTGCCCACCAGGGTACGCTTCCTGGAAGTTTCTTATTTTCCTATTTTTCTAAATATTCCAAAACTGACAAAAAATATTTTTGCGGATTTTTCGGAGTCCGTTTACTTACCGTATAATGTACCTCCTTATTTTCACGATTCTGGAGTGTTCTGGAAGGACTTTTTTATGTGTTCTTTCGGTGTCAATGTTTGGATAATATTACTTTCAACATTAATGGGCGTACCTGAGATATAATGTTTTATTCGTTGCCCATTAACAACCTTTGGGTTAGTACCTTCGGCATTATTTATTTTGATGGCTCCAGACCGATAAACCTCCTCGATAACATATGGGCCTTCCCATTTTGAGAGAGGTTTCGTGCAAAGAATCTGAAACGAGAGTTGTACAAAAGAACATATTCTCTGACTTTAAACTCACGCTTTTGGATTCTCTTGTCATGCCATCTATTAACTTTTTCTTTGAATAATTTTGCATTTTCATAAGCTTGGGTTCTCCATTCATCTAATGAACTAATATCAAATAACCTCTTTCACCGGAAAGTTTGAAATCATAGTTGAGTTCTTTGAGTGCCCAATATGCTTTATGTTCTAACTCAAGAGGCAAATGACAAGCTTTTCCATAAACCATTTTTATAAGGAGACATACCCATAGGATTTTTATATGCTATTCTATAAGCCCAAATTGCATCATCTAATTTCTTAGACCAATTCTTCCTGGACCTATTAACAGTATTTTGTAGAACTAATTTTATTTCTCTATTGCTAAGCTCAACTTGACCACTAGACTGAGGATGATAAGGTGATGCAATTCTATGGTTAACATCATACTTGGCAAGCATTTTACGGAAAGCACCATGAATAAAGTGTGAACCATCATCAGTCATTAAATATCTAGGGACTCCAAACCTTGGGAAAATAACTTCCTTAAGCATTTTAATAGAGGTTTTGTGATCAGCACTACTGGTTGGAATAGCTTCTACCCATTTAGTAACATAATCAACAGCAACCAAAATATGTGTATACCCATTAGAGGAAGGAAAAGGTCATATGTAATCAAATCCCCAAACATCAAATGGTTCAATAGCAAGTGAATAATTCATAGGCATTTCTTGACGCTTACCGATATTACCTATTCTTTGACATTCATCACAAGACAAGACGAACTTACGGGCATCCTTGAAGAGAGTAGGCCAATAAAATCCAGGTTGCAATACCTTGTGAGCAGTTCTATCTCCAGCATGATGCCCTCCGTAAGCTTCGGAGTGACATTTCAAGGATTTATCCTGTTAATGCTCGGTACACAACGGCTAATAATACCATCTACTCCTTCTTTATAAAGATGTGGGTCATCCCAAAAGTAGTGTCACGAAATCATAGAAGAATTTTTTTCTTTTGTTTCTAAGTAAAGCTCGGTGGTAAATATTTAGCAACAATGTAATTAGCATAGTCAGCATACCAAGGAGTGTTATGAGAAACATTTATTGCAGCTAACTGCTCATCAGGAAAACTATCATCAATAGGTAGTGGGTCATCAGGCACATTTTCAAGCCTAGACAAGTTATCAGCTACGGAGTTCTCAGCTCCTTTTCTATCAATGATATGCAAATGAAATTCTTGTAGTAAGACAACCCATCGAATAAGTATAGGTTTAGCATCTTTCTTTTCCATACGATATTTAATAGCAACATGATCGGTGTGAACAATTACTTTTGAATCAACAATATAAGGTCTAAATTTATCACAAGCAAACACCACTGCTAAGAATTCTTTTTCAGTAGTTGCATAATTTCTTTGAGTACTGTCTAGAGTTTTACTAGCATAATGAATAACATTCAGTTTCTTATCAACTCTTTGTCCTAGAACAACACCAACAGCATAATCACTAGCATCACACATAATTTCAAAAGACAAGTTCCAATCAGGTGGTTGAACAATAGGTGTAGAAATTAAGGCTTTCTTGAGTGTTTCAAAGGCTTCTATTCAATCATCATCAAAAACAAAAGGAATATCCTTCCGCAAAAGACTCGTAAGAGGCCTAGAAATTTTAGAAAAGTCTTTGATAAATCTCCTATAGAAACCAGCATGACCTAGGAAACTACAAATACCTTTGATATCTTTCGGGCATGGCATTTTCTCAATTGCATCAACCTTAGCTTCGTCCACTTCAATTCCTCTTTCAGAAATTTTATGACCCAAGACCTTCATTAACCATAAAGTGGCACTTCTCCCAATTCAAGACAAGATTTGTTTGCTCGCATCTCTGCAGAACTCGATCAAGATTGCTTAAACATTCATCAAAAGACTTGCCGTAAACAAAGAAGTCATCCATGAAAACCTCAACAATCTTTTCACAGAACTCAGAGAATATAGCAGTCACACATCTTTGAAAGGTGGCAGGTGCATTGCATAAATCAAAAGGCATACGTCTATAAGCATAAGTTCCAAAGGGACAAGTAAAGTGGTCTTTACTTGATCAGGTTGAGAAACAGGTATTTGTGAAAAACCAGAATATCCATCAAGGAAGAAAAAGTGTGTCTACCTAGATAATATTTCTAGCATTTGATCAATAAAAGCCAGAGGGTAATGATCTTTTCTAGTTGCTTTGTTTAATTTTCTAAAATCAATTACCATTCTATAGCCTGTAACAATTCTTTGTGGAATAAGTTCATTCTTATCATTAGGAACAACAGTAATACCTCCTATCGGATTTCGCATTCCGGCAAAACCCTTGAGGTTCGAACACTGGGGTGCGCACGAAGATTTTCCCTACCTAATCACGCCATCAGCCTCACCGCGATCTCGAAGCCTAGCTCGACGAACCTGCAACACAAGAGAAACGAGATTTATACTGGTTCGGGCCACCATTGTGGTGTAATACCCTACTCCAGTGTGGTGTGGTGGATTGCCTCTTGAAATTTGAGGATGAATAAGATAAGGGAAGAACAGCCTCCTGAGGTGAGGTGTTCTTGTGCTTGGTGAACTTGTGTGGGTGAGGATGATCTGAATCTGTTTCAAGATGAGTTGCCTCCTACTATGGTGGCTAGTCCTATTTATAGAGGCCTGGTCCTCTCCCCAAATATTGAGCGGGAATGGATGCCACAACGGCCAATTTAAAGGGGGACAACTAGTACAAGCTATCCTGACTAAAGGTGGTCTTCGCCTACCAAAGGCTCTGGTGGTGACGCCGTCTTAGGCTCCACGGTGACCTCCGTCCTGCCGTCCTGCTGGTCTTGGTCTTGTTGCACCGATATGGAAACCTTTGCCTGATGCCTCGGGACTCCTCGCCTGCGCTCGCCCCTTTAGCACCAAAGAGGAAATGAGGGACACTTCACTGCCTTTGGCGCATCCGCTTTGGCGCCCGCCTAGCTCCCGATCGTCATGGCTTGCGTCCACTTGAACCTCGCGAGGTGTCCCTTGCCTTGATCTCTCACGCCCCTCATGAGCCACTGGTGAGGCCGCTCCCGAGGAGGTCTTGTGTCGTCCGCCTCGCGAGGCTTGGCCCCTCGCGAGGGTCTTGAGTGTTGGTGGTGAAGATGGGCGTCTGCAGGGGCCGCTGGCGGAGCCACGCCGTGGGCCGCAGGCACGCAAGTCTGGGGACCCTCGTTCCCAGGACGCCGACAGTAGCCCCGGGCCCAAGGCGCGCTCGGACTTGGCTTCGAAGAGAAGCCAAAGGGCAAGTGCGGAGCGCCGCGGGCCCCAATAGCCTGCGGCCTTGGTCGACACGTGGTGATTGATTGGACGTGGGCGTCTCCGCTTCCCCACGCTGCCTCGGCAACTGCCCGACTTGATGAGTCCCTGCTGCATGCAGAGAAATATCATCATTACCTGCGATCGTGGAGGTCGACGGTTGGCCTCCCCTAGGCTATAAATGAGGAGGGAGGTGGAGCCCCCGTTGCTCATCTCTTCTTGCTCCGCCCACTTCTTCCTTGCTCCATAGCTAGTAGCGACATCCATGGCGCCCATTCGGAGGTTTTTGACCGCAGAGAAGGGGAAAACCCCCCGCGACGAGCCTGGGCCCTTCTGCCGAAGAAGAGGCCGAGCCACCGCCGCGACGCGGTCGTGAGACCAGAGGTGACGAGGCCTTGGTATGAGCGACCTCCTCCCGGGTACCCGCTGCCTCTGTACGCCCAAGATGAGGGCTTCGGAGGAAGAGGCGACGAGCGCCGTCGCCAGCGCGCCGAAGTCATGTCACCAGCGCCATGATGGCGCTGGCTGTCGCCCGAGTCCACGCGGACTCTCTCGCGAGCTTCGTGATGTGGCGGCGATGCCCCCGCGCACCTGGATCCGCTTCCCGCAGTTCTTCTCCGCCGAGATACCGCCGAGGGCCCCCCAGGAGCTTTGGCTGCAGCACGCCGACTACGACGCCCCGGCGACTGGAGCGGAGGTCGAGACCGTCTCCCCGGGCAAGATCTTCATGACCCGCGGCTGGGGCGAGGTTGCCCGTTCTCGCTGCTGCTGAAGGCGCCCTCGTCATCCGCCGGTGTATGACGGAGCCTCCACGTTGTTCTTCAAGGTCTTCGATGCGGAAGGCCGCCGCTTGGAGTGCTGCCCCGGAGGGGGTCGTCGGGATGGTGCAGCGGCCAGCGCCGGGCGCGCCGTTGGCTTCTCCAGCGGCTCCTCCAGCAGCAGCGGCGACGCTTGTGAGTCCAGCGACTCTCCTGAGCTCTACGAGACTCCGGAGATGAGCGACGACAGCTACATGCCCCCGAGCTCTCGCCGCGCCCGAAGCAAGGCCGTAGCGTCCGGCCGTCGCCGTCGCTGATCTGGATGGGGTTGGCGCCGGCCCCCCATGGCCCACTGTTGGTGATGGCGTCGGCTGCGCTGGCGTGTGTAGACAGGGCTCCTTGAATTTTCTTTCTTTTGTTCCTCGCAAGAATCGAAACGAACCCCGTGGGGCGTAGAAGAACCGATAATGTCTTTTGTTGACATTATCCTTATTATGAAATTGTGCGAAGCGTGCGTGCCCTGCTTCGCCTCGGTCTCCCCTTTCTACCCTCATGACGGGATGGTGCTCTCTGACTGACAGTCCGGTCCCAGAGGCTTGCGGCCGGGCGGCTGGTATGCTAGGTCGCGATGCGTGGTCAAGGCCAGGAGGTGAGCGGCCCGAGGTCCAGTAAGAGCTCCTGAGACGCGATGCTCAGGAGGTCCCCTTTAGCACGCAAGCGGCCACCGAGAGGTAATAAAGGGAGGCGACGTTGCCGTGGCAGGGCTGCGATGAAAGTGAGAATCCGTGTCGTAGCGATTGGTTGGTCCGGCGCGAACCTTATCTTTGGCGGTGCGGAGTCGTTTCCTTGCGTTGTGCGGACTCGTGCGTTGGCGGCCGTGGCGCAGCTAAGTTAGGCCCGTGCATGCTTCCCCTTCCTCCCCACGCTCTCCTTCGTGCTCTACGTCCTCAGGTCCCGGCCCTCGAGCGAGCTCGGTAGTATTTGGTATGCTAGGTCGCGATGCCGTGGTCAAGGCCAGTGGGTGAGGGCTGGAGAGCTAGTAAGAGCTCCTGAGTCGCGATGCTTAGGAGCCCCCTTTTAACGCGCAAGCGAATCGCATGGGAGAAGAGGGAGCCCGCGGTACCGCCCGCTGTTGTCCTTGGGAGGTTCCTGCAAGTCAGCACGAGGGATTACACACAGTGCCACGCTGGTTGCCGGTGCCGCAGGTCGCCTCAAGAAGAAGATGAAACCACCGAGGGCTGGTGAGGTGACATGCGCTGGGCGTGCAAGCGAGCGAGCTCGACCACTCAGATTTGTTTGACTGCGAGGACGGAGCCGGCACAAAACCGTGCCGCAGTGTGTAGCTCCGTGGTGGGTGACAATCAAGCGGTGATAACCATAGATACATTACGCATGGAAGCGAACTAGCTCGTGTAAATGCAAGAACGATACACGCCCGATGGAGTCGGACCGAGCGGCTTGGGGATGATGCAGCCAGGGCGCCCCCAAAGAAGGTAAGCCAAATGTGTAAATGGATACATGCCGAGACGGACTCACGCGACACGGGAATGATGCAGACTGAGGCGCTCCCAGCTAAATAAACTTGGAAAATGTCACCTGGTTCTGTTGTTGAAGGAATGTTGGGGCAGCTGAAGACGCGTGGTGAAGGGGTTGCTCCTCACGAGCCACCGGGACCCTGAGCCTCGGGAGGCTCTGGGGGTCCGGGCGGTTCCTTGAAGACCGTCTCCATCTCCGCCAGGACTGCGTGATGCCTGGCCTCTTGAGCCACCAGGATGCTCCGCAGGTTGCGCTGGAAGGCAGTCGCCACGCTCGGCAGGCCAAAAGGCATGCAAACGTAGCTGTGAGGTGGGCCCTTGCAGCGTCCCACGCACGAAGGCCAGAGGAGCTCCTCAGATGCAGCCCTGTTGAGCCCTAGGATGTCGATGCAGACGCGCAGCCCGCCATCCTCGCCTGGATGGGGAGCCACACCAGGTGAGCGGCGGTCGCCGCGCATGGCTCTCGCATCCTGCAGTTCCTGAGTGGTCTTGGCAATGAACTCTTGAGCGCCGGGCGCTCCTCGTCCGGTGTCCTCCTGAGGGAAACGTGCTGCAAAGCACGCCTCCACATGGTGCCCGAGCGCCTCCCTCGTGATGTTGGCAAGGTCGGAGGCCCTCCAGAAGAGAGCCCGCGAGCCCTGCCCGAGGAGGGCGCCGGGCGCGCCTTCCTATGCAAGGGAGGGAGGCACCCCATGCGCGGGCGCCGATCCCAACGTGGCACCACTTGCGGCGCCGCTCTCCTGAGGCCCTGTGCGGAGTAGCTGCTTCTTCTTCTTGGGGACGACCTCGGGAGAATCTTGTCTGCATTCTTTGGCCGGAGTCTTGATTGACGCTACTTGGAAGGCGCGGCCGAGGGAGCACCGCATCTCTTTCTTCGCGAGGGGCTGTGATGATCCCGCCGCTTCTGGCATGTTGAGGACGTTGTAGCCGTGGTGTGTCACTGCCATGAACTTGGCCAGGGCCGAATACCTGAGGATGGCATTGTATGGCAGACGGATGTGGGCGATGTTGAAGTCGGTGAGCTCGATGCGGTAGTTGTCGCGCTGTCCGAAGGTGACAGGGAGGCGGACCTGCCCTATTGGCGTGGTGGAACCGTCGGTCACTCCTGAGAAGGGCTTGGTAGGTTGAAGCTGATCGTAGGGCACTTGAAGGATGTCGAACGTCTTGGCCAGACGGGGACGTTAAGCCTGCGCCGCCCGTCGATGAGGGTCTTGGTGACTTATGCGTTCTTGATGGCGATGTGAGCAAAGCATCGGGAGGGCGCCAGCGGTGTCCGCGCACTTGAGCCGATCTGCCGAACTGAAGGTGATGGCGCTGTTGGACCACCAAAGCGGGCGTGTGGCCTCGAGCCTGGGGAGGACTGCGTTCACCTGGTGAGCAAACTGCTTGAAGATTCGTTGAGAGGCTGGGGCTTGAGCTCCGCCTAAGATGCAGGCGATAGCTCGCGGCTCCTGGAAGCCCCCAGCCTCCTCGTCCTGATGGTGGTCGTCATTCCTTCTTGGTGGTGGAGGCAATGGGGAAGGACAGCGTTGCCCTGGGGGCGGTCCTCGCGAGGCTGATCCCTCCATGCTCCCTCACGAGGCTGGTCCTGCCAGCGATCCTCGCGAGGCCGATCTCGCCACTCCTGGCATGGGCCACGATCGTCCCAGCGTCCTCCGCCATGTCCTCCTCCACGGCCGTAGCCCCGGTCGTTGCACTCAGGGCATCGACCGAGGCGTCCATCCCGGATGGCCCTGAGCTCTTGACAGTCATTAGTGTTGTGGCTGTGAACGTTCTAGAAGGCGTAGAATGGTCGGCTGCTCTTGGATGACTCGGGCTGGTCCCGACCGCGCTTTGTGTCCGGCTCCGCCGCGAGTACGGCCACCCCCTTGCGCTTCACGTCCTTGGCCTTGGCTTTCTTCTCCTCAGGGTCGGTAGCCGGGAGCTCGAGGAGGGAAAGGCGCCCTTCCTCAGCTCTTGCGCACTTGGTCGTCAGGTTGAACAACTCCAAGGTCGTGCACAGCTCCTCATGGATGGCGAGCTCCTCCTTCATCTTGACGTCATGACGCCATCGTAAAACGCGGAGATGATGGCCTCGTCCGTCACCTTGGGGATCTTGAGTGACGTTGTTGAAGCGCTGGATGTATACGGAGGGTCTCTTACGGCTGTCGCTTGATGCGACGCAGTCACCCATGGCCGGGAGGGCGGTCGCGAGTGCCTGGAAGTTGGCGACGAAGCGGTCACACATCTCGTTCTAGGAGGAGATCGAACCCTGGGGCAGGTTCAGGAGCCACGAACGGGCGCCATCCTTAAGAGCCATGGGGAACCAGTTTGCCATGACTTTTTCGTCGCCGTTGGCCGCCTCGATGCTCAGCTCGTAGAGCTGCAGGAACTCCACGGGGTCGGGGGTGACGTCGTAGCGAGGAGGCAGGTCTGGCTTGAACTTGCCCGGCCAGCGACGCTACGCAGCTCAGGGGTGAAGGCGCGGCAGCCTGCGGTGGCCACCGGGACCCTTTGCTGATGTGGAGCCTGCCCTTGATGTTCGCGCACCGCCACCGCAGGCGGCGCAAAGTCTTGTCGTAGTGGTGCTGGGAGCGCAGGAGCGTTTTCTTGCAGACGAGGAACTTCTTGGCAGCTTCCTTCTTCTCACGCAGGCGCCCGGCGCGGTGGGTCACGCCGGGGGGCCGCATGCCTTGGCGCCAAGACACCGTCTTGGTGCAGAGGCGGTGGAGGCGCCCCATGCGCCACATCGTCCGCAGTTGGCGGTGGGCGAGGCAGCGAGAGAGATGGCGCAGGGGAGCCCCCTGCGGCGCTGATGAGCTCGGGGATGCGGTCCAGCCAGTCCTCGTAGAGGTTGCCGACGGGCGGTAACGCAGAGCTTCGTCGCCATGAGCAGCGCCCTGCAGCGTCCGTGGGGCGCTGACGAGAGTGAAGACGATGAGCCGGCCGGGTCGCCGACGGAGTGGCAAGCGGCGTCCCGCCGCACCGAGGGGTGCGGCGAGGATGCTTGCTGCTTCGTTCCCGCGGGCGGTGGCGGCGGGTGACGGAGAACGACGGGAGGCCCACCGACGAGGCGTCTGCCCCGAAGCGGCGAGCGGCGAGGGCTTCTGACGCCAGCTGGCTCGGCAAGAGCGTCCGCCATGGAGACGACGAAGCGACGGGATGCAGATTGGCGGAAAGAAAGCTTCGGTGCACCCCTGCCTGGCGCGCCAAATGTCGGATTTCGGGTTCCGGCAAAACCCTTGAGGTTCGAACACTGGGGTGTGCATGAAGATTTCCCCCTACCTAATCACGCCATCAGCCTCAACACGATCTCAAAGCCTAGCTTGACGAACCCGCAACACAAGAGACACGAGATTTATACTGGTTCGGGCCACTGTTGTGGTGTAATACCCTACTCGGTGTGGTGTGGTGGATTGGCTCATGGGCTGAGGATGAACAGTACAAGGGAATAACAACCTCCTGAGGTGAGGTGTTCTTGTGCTTGGTGAACTTGTGTGGGTGAGGATGATCTGAATCCGTTTCACGATGAGTTGCCTCCTACTGTGGTGGCTAGTCCTATTTATAGAGGCCTGGTCCTCTCCCCAAATATTGAGCGGGAAGGGATGCCACAACGGCCAATTTAAAGGGGGACAACTAGTACAAGCTATCCTGACTAAAGGTGGTCTTCGCTTGCCAAAGGCTCTGGTGGTGACGCCGTCTTGGGCTCCACGGTGAGCTCCGTCCTGCCGTCCTGCTGGTCTTGGTCTCATTTTACCGATATGGAAACCTTTGCCTGATGCCTTGGGACTCCTTGCCCGTGCTTGCCCCTTTAGCACCAAAGAGGAAACGAGGACACTACGCGCGCTGGCGCCCGCCTGGCTCCAGTCGTCATGGCCTGCGTCACTTGAACCTCACGAGGTGTCCCTTGCCTTGATCTCTCCGACCCTCGCGAGTCAGCCTGGTGAGGCCGCTCCCGAGGAGGTCTTGTGTCGTCCGCCTCAAGAGGCTTGGCCCCTCGCAAGGATCTTGATTGTTTATTGGTGAAGATGAGCCGTACGGGGCCGCTGGCGGAGCCACGCCGTGGGCCGCAGGCAGGCAAGTCTGGGGACCCGCATTCCCCGAACGCCGACACCTCCTTTCTTAGGAACACAATGAATAGGACTTACCCATCTACTATCAGCTATGGGATAGATTATACCTGCTTCCAGAAGTTTTAATATTTCCGTTCTTACCACTTCTTTCATCTTGGATTTAGCAGGCATTGGTGATCAACAACGGGTTTAGCATCGGGTTCCATATTAATTTTGTCTTGACATAGAGTGGGACTAATGCCCTTTAAATCATCAAGAGTATATCCAATGGCAGCTCAGTGCTTCCTTAGAACTTTCAATAATCTTTCTTCTTCATGTTCGGAAAGGTTAGCACTAATAATAACAGGATGTATCTTCTTTTCATCAAGATAAGCATATTTTAAAGTGTCAGGCAATTGTTTTAATTCAAACACAGGATCACCTTTAGGTGGAGGAGGACCTCCTAGAGTTTCAATAGGCAAATTGTGTTTAAGCAGAGGACGTTGTTCAAAGAAAATCTTATCTATTTCATTTCTTTCATGCATATGTAAATCATTTTCCTGGTCTAACAAATATTGTTCTAAAGGATCAGTAGGTGGCACAACAATGGAAGCAAGACCAATTATTTCATCCTTACTAGGAAATTCTTTTTCATGAAGCTTTCTACTAAACTTGGAGAAATTAAACTCATGAGACTCATCACCAAAACTAACACCAACAGTTTGTTTCTCACAATCTATCTTAGCATTAACAGTGTTCAAGAAAGGTCTACCAAAAATAATGGGACAGAAGTCATCTTGTGGGGAACCAAGAACCAGAAAATCAGTAGGGTATTTTATTTGCCCACACAAGACTTCAACATCTCTAACAATCCCAAATGGTGATGTAGTGTCTCTATTAGCAAGTTTAATAGTAACATCTATGTCTTCTATCTCTGCGGGTGCTATGTCATTCATAATTTCTTGATATAAGGTGTAAGGAAAAGCACTCACTAGCACCTATGTCACATAAACTATGATAACAGTGATCTCCTATCTTAACTGAGACAACGGGCATGCCAACAACGGGTCTATGTTTATCCTTTTTATGAGGTTTGCAATTCTAGCAGCTTCTTCGCAGAAGTAAATAACATGCCCATCCATATCTTCTTCCAAGAGATCTTTAACCATAGCAATACTAGGTTCTACTTTGATTTGTTCATCAGGTTTAGGTGTTCTAATATAGCTTTTGTTAACAACACTGTAAACTTTAGCATGTTCCTTTATCCTAACAGGGAAAGGTGGTTTCTCAATATAAGCGAGAAGGAACAATTTGGATCAACATTGTAAATTATGGTTTCTTCTTTAATTGGTACCGGTTCTTTAATTTCTTCTCTAATAGGTGGGTGATATTTAAACCACTTCTCTTTAGGGAGATCAACATGAGTAGCAAATGATTCACAAAAGGAGGCTACCATCTCAGAGTCAAGTCCATATTTAGTGCTAAACTTTTGAAAAGCATCGGTATTCATAAGAGATTTAACACAATCATACTTAAGTTTAATACCCGACTCTTTACCTTTGTCGAGTTCCCAATCTTCAGAGTTGCATTTAATTCTTTCCAAAAGATCCCACCGGAATTCAATAGTCTTCTTCATAAAAGAACCAGCACAAGAAGTATCAAGCATGGTTTGATCATTACGAGAAAGCCGAGCATAAAAATTCTGGATAATAATTTCTCTTGAGAGCTCATGATTGGGGCATGAATATAACATTGACTTAAGCCTCCCCCAAGCTAGAGTGATACTTTCTCCTTCACAAGGCAAAAAATTATATATATAATTCCGATCACGATGAACTAGATGCATAGGATAATTTTTTTTGCTGAAATTCCAATTTCAATCGATTCCAATTCTAAGATCCAATATCATCGCATAGCCTATACCATGCCAATGCTTTTACCTTCAAAGATAAAGGAAAATCTTTTTCATAACTTCATCTCCGGGTAAACCTGCAAGCTTAAACAATCCACAAATTTGTTCCACATATATGTAGTGCATATCAGGATGTTCGGTTCCATCTCCTGCATAAGGATTAGCTAGCAGTTGTTCTATCATACCCGAAGGAATTTCATATTCAATTTTTCAGTAGGTGCAGCAGGTTGAGGGGTAGCTAATGTGGTTCCGGTCGGCGTGAAGATACGCCGAACAAACTCCTCAATGGATTGTTTTCCGTAGTAACAACTGACAATAAATTTCAGCACACTATATAAATGTTTCCTTACCAAATTCCACTTACCAAAGGCGCTTCACTCCTCGGCAACGGCCTGAGAAAATAGCCTTAGTGACCCACAAGTATAGGGGATCAATTGTAGATCTTTTTAATAAGTAAGAGTGTGGAACCCAACGAGGAGCGAGAAGGAAATGACAAGTGGTTTTCGTAAGGTAATGTCTGCAAGTGCTGAAATTGTAAGTAGCAAGAGTAGTTTGATAGCAAGATAATTTGTAACGAGCAAGTAACGATAGTAGTAACAAAAGTGCAGCAAGGTAGCACAATCCTTTTGAGGCAAAGGATAGGCCAAAACGGTCTCTTATGATAAGCAAAGCGTTCTTGAGGGTACACGGGAATTTCATCTAGTCACTTTCACCATGTTGGTTCGATTTGTGTTCGCTACTTTGATAATTTGATATGTGGTTGGACCGGTGCTTAGGTGCTGTTCTTATTTGAACTAACCTCCTACTTATGATTAACCCTCCCGTAAGCATCCGCAACTACGAGAAAAGTATTAAGAATAAATTCTAACCATAGCATTAAACTTTTGGATCCAATCAGTCACCCACAAGCACCAATCTATAGTTCCAGTAACAAGATTGAACACAAGAGATGAACTAGGGTTTGAGATGAGATGGTCCTGTTGAAGATGTTGATGGAGATTGCCTTCCCCAAGATGGGAGAGTTGTTGGTGATGATGATGACGATGATTTCCCTCAGAGAGGAAGTTCCCCCATGAATCGCTCAGCCAGAGGGCAAAAGTGCTCCTGCCCAAGTTCCGCCTCGAGACAGCGGCGCCCCATCTCGAAAGTCCTCTCCTTTTTTTTCTAGGTCAAAATGACCTATATACCAGAAGATGGGCACCTGAGGTGGGCCTGGGTGAGCACAACCCACCAGGGCGCGCCTGGGCTCCCTGGCATGCCCATGTGGGTTGTGCCCACCCTGTGGGCCCCCTTTGGTAGTTATTTGCTCCAATATTCTTCATATATTCCGTAAAAGTTCTCCGTGAAGTTTTAGCTTGTTTGGAGTTGTCTTGAGAATAGGTAGCTGACGTAGCTTTTCGGATCCAGATTTCCAAGCTGCCGAATTCTCCTCCTTGTGTATACCTTGCATATTATGAGAGAAAAGGCATTAGAATTACTTCAAAAAGCATTATTATGGATAAAAACATCTTAAATAATAGTAGGAAAACATGATGCAAAATGGACGTATCAGCCACCGAAGTGTACTGATCGGTGAGACCGAAAGCAAAACCTTAGTGAAACCCTAGCATCTCGGAGCCACCGAACAACAACTCGGCCCGACCAATCTTGTGTGTTTAGACTCTGTTAATGCTTCGGTGTCACCAAGATTATCATATCGAGTACCTCCGAAATGCTTTCTGCAGAAAACGAAATCTAAAGTTTTAATTCAATTGTTTTGCAAAACCAGCTGCTTTTTGGGATGCTCATCCACTCTGCCCATACCTATTTATTCACAGGGTCTGTCTGCAAGATGTCTCATGCAAGTGACAGCTAGAACAAGTCAGAGGAAGAGGTTAATCTCAGTGAGGGCACAAGCCCTAGTGGAAGCTATGATGAGGGCGGCAGAAGCACTCCAAGCAATGTGCCTATAGCTGCCACAAGACAAAGTAAGAAGAGAACCTCAAAAAGTGAGGATGAGGATTTTGTTGTTGATGAGGAAGTAACCTCAAATAATAAAGAGCTCAAGAAAGAGTATGGCACTGCAACTGCTACTAAGCCAGGTCTCCAAAAGAAAGCCCCTGCAAAGAGAGTTCCGATGTCTAAGGCCAGAAAATCTAAAGTTCCACAAGAGACCATGGAATTCAGTCTTGAGAAAACAGAAGAAGAAGAAGCTGGTGCTAGAAAGAGGAAAGAGACAGTGAAGAAGACCATTGCCAGAGTGATTGGCAGACCATCAATGATGATTGATGAGGAAGAGGAACCAACTGCACCTCCTGCCAAATCTCAGAAGCTCATGGAAGACGCCATGAAATCTGCAGGTGCTCCCTCCAAGCCCAGAGCTCCAGTTTATGCACCTAAGGCTATTGCACCTAAGAGATCAACTAGAAACATCCCAGCTGCTAAAAAGAACAAGGCCCTCGTGCTAGAGGTTCAAGAGGATGAAGAGCCACAAGTGCTCAGAAAGTTGAAGCCAAAGATTCCAGATCATGATGATAGAAATCCAGTGGCTGAATACATGAAGCTCAGGAAGGATAGTGGATTGAGAGAATGGAGGAAATTGGATCCATATTTTGCAAGGAGGAGAACAACATGTGACTATCATTTCCGTACCCGAGAACAACAAGATTTTTATGAGACAATGCTGCTTGGCAAGAAGCCCATTATAAGCAACATGAAGTGGGTGGATTGGAAGTACGCAGATGCAAATGAAGATTACTTCCCCCATGTTCATGAGAGCTTCAGGCTTACATGTGTTCATGATTTTGTTGGACAAAACCTTACAAAATGGAATGATGAGATGGTGATGTAGTTTACTCCACAACACACTTTTATCCAGAAGGCAGAATTGTGTGGATGACTGAGGGCACAAGATACCGGTTATCTATCTCTATGTGGGCCACTCTCATCAATGCCCCAAAGGAAGATGAAAATGACATTGATGTCCATGGGAAGCCCAGAATGGGTCACAACACTATGGCACGTATGTACAAGAACATTCCTGATGAGGCTTTGGATACACACAAGTTTGGATACATATACTTTCTACTTGCTAGTCTGGCCACCATAAACTATATCTTGAGGCATACTTTGTTGCCCAAATCTGGAGATGAGGATGATTCGTGGCCACTTCATCAACCTGCTCCACCTGTTTGACATTCCACATAAATTCAAAGTCATTAGCCTGATTGTTAAGACAATCAAAAGGACATCTGCTGATCAGAAGACGTCATGTGGATATGCACCACACATCCAGATGCTTATCAACTCCAAGGTTGGTACAGGTACATATCTACTTGACATAGAGCACCTTCCTATTCAGCGAGAATTTGAAGATAATGAAGTGGTGATGGATGCTTCACATCCAACTTCAGCTGAGGCCCAAGAGAAGGCATAGGCAACAAAAGAAGCAAAAGCAACAAAAGTAGCGAAGGCAAAAAATGCACCCAATGCATCAATAGTCAATCTTAAATCAAAGCAAGACCAATTGACATATCTGCTAGAAGCAACACTAAGGATTGAGTGAAATCTGGCCAACTTAGCCAAGAACTAGGAGAGATTAGAGCGGATAGTTGAAGACAAAATGTACAATCTTGATGTCAAGGTCATAGAGATACAATCTTTTGTGCAGAAGCTGAGAGATGATGACGAAGATGGTAATGAGGACACTACCACTGAGAGGTTTCACACAATGCCGAGGGCACCCAGGTCTTCAGTTGTGCCAGAAGCAGACACTGTTGGGGAACGTAGTAATTTCAAAAAAATTCCTACGCACACGCAAGATCATGGTGATGCATAGCAACGAGAGGGGAGAGTATTGTCCACGCATTACCCTCGTGAGACCGAAAGCGAAGCGTTAGCACAACACGGTTGATGTAGTCGTGCGTCTTCACGATCCGACCGATCAAGTACCGAACGCATGGCACCTCCGATTTCAGCACACGCTCAGCCGATGGCGTCCCTCGAACTCCGATCCAGCCGAGTGTTGAGGGAGAGTTTTGTCAAGACGACGGCGTGGTGGCGATGTTGATGTTCTACCGACGCAGGCTTCGCCTAAGCACCGCTTCTGATTATCGAGGTGGACTATGGTGGAGGGGGCACCGCACACGGCTAAAAGATCAAACAGATCAATGTTGTGTCTATGGGGTGCCCCCCTGCCCCCGTATATAAAGGAGCAAGGGGGCAGGCGGCCAGCCTAGGAGGAGGGCGCGCCAAGGGGGGAGTCCTACTCCCACCGGGAGTAGGACTCCTCCTTTCCTTGTTGGAGTAGGAGAGAAGGAAAGAGGGGGAGAGGGAGAAGGAAAAAGGGGTTGCACCCCTTGTCCAATTCGGACCAGAGGGGTGCGCGCCTTCCTTTTGGCCTCTCTCCTCTATTCTGTATGGCCCAATAAGGCCCAATACTTCTCCCCGGCGAATTCCCGTAACTCTCCTGGTACTCGATAAATACCGAATCACTGAACCTTTCCAAGTCCGAATATATTCGTCCAATATATCGATCTTTACGTCTCGACCATTTTGAGACTCCTCGTCATGTCCCGATCTCATCCGGGACTCCGAACTCCTTCGGTACATCAAAACACATAAACTCATAATATAAGCATCATGGAAACTTTAAGCGTGCGGACCCTACGGGTTCGAGAACTATGTAGACATGACCGAGACACGCCTCCGGTCAATAACCAATAGCGGAACCTGGATGCTCATATTGGCTCCCTACATATTCTCTGAAGATCTTTATCGGTCGGACCGCATAACAACATACATTGTTCCCTTTGTCATCGGTATGTTACTTGCGAGATTCGATCGTCGGTATCTTAATACCTAGTTCAATCTAAGTTATCGGCAAGTCTCTTTACTCGTTCCGTAATACATCATCCATAACTAACTCATTAGTAGCAATGCTTGCAAGGCTTAAGTGATGTGCATTACCGAAAGGGCCCAGAGATACATCTCCGACAATCGGAGTGACAAATCCTAATCTCGAAATACACCAACCCAACATGTACCTTCGGAGACACCAGAGAGCACCTTTATAATCACCCGATTCACGTTGTGACATTTGGTAGCACACAAAGTGTTCCTCCGGTAAACGGGAGTTGCATAATCTCATAGTCATAGGAACATGCATAAGTCATGAAGAAAGCAATAGCAACATACTAAATGATCGAGTGCTAAGCTAACGGAATGGGTCAAGTCAATCACATCATTCTCCTAATGATGTGATCCCGTTAATCAAATGACAACTCTTTGTCCATGGCTAGGAAACATAACCATCTTTGATCAACAAGCTAGTCAAGTAGAGGCATACTAGTGACACTCTGTTTGTCTATGTATTCACACATGTATTATGTTTCCGTTTAATACAATTCTAGCATGAATAATAAACATTTATCATGAAATAAGGAAATAAATAATAACTTTTATTATTGCCTCTAGGGCATATTTCCTTGATCTCCCACTTGCACTAGAGTCAATAATCTAGTTCACATCGTCATGTGGTTTAACAACAATAGTTCACATCACAATGTGATTAACACCCATAGTTCACATCGCTATGACCAACACTCAAAGGGTTTACTAGAGTCAGTAATCTAGTTCACATCGTTTATGTGATTTAACACCCAAAGAGTACTAAGGTGTGATCATGTTTTGCTCGTGAGAGAATTTTAGTCAAAGGGTCTGCCACATTCAGATCCGTATGTATTTTGCAAAATATTCTATGTCTACAATGCTCTGCACGGAGCTACTCTAGCTAATTGCTCCCACTTTCAATATGTATCCAGATTGAGACTTAGAGTCATCTGGATTGGTGTAAAATTTGCATCGACATAACCCTTTACGACGAACCTTTTCGTCACCTCCATAATCGAGAAACATATCCTTATTCCACTAAGGATAATTTTGACCACTGTACAATGATCTACTCCTAGATCACTATTGTACTCCCTTGCCAAAATCAGTGTAGGGTATACAATAGATCTGCACACAAGATGGCATACTTTATAGAACCTATGGCCAAGGCATAGGGAATGACTTTCATTCTCTTTCTATCTTCCGCCGTGGTCGGGCTTTGAGTCTTACTCAATTTCACACCTCAGTAACACGTGAGCAAGAACTCTTTCTTTGATCGCTCCATTTTGAACTACTTCAAAATCTTGTCAAGGTATGTACTCATTGAAAAGACTTATCAAGCGTCTTGATCTATCTCTATAGATCTTTATGCTCAATATGTAAGCAGCTTCACTGAGGTCTTTCTTTGAAGAAATCCTTTCAAACGCTCCTTTATGCTTTCCAGAAAATTCTACATTATTTCTGATCAACAATATGTCGTCCACATATACTTATCAGAAAGTCTGTAGTGCTCCCACTCACTTTCCTGTAAATACAGGCTTCACCGCAAGTCTGTATAAAACTATATGCTTTGATCAACTCATCAAAGCGTATATTCCAACTCCGAGATGCTTGCACCGGTCCATAGATGGATCGTTGGAGCTTGCACACTTTGTTAGCACCTTTTGGATCGACAAAAACCTTTTGGTTGCATCATATACAACTCTTCTTTAATAAATCCATTAAAGAATGTAGTTTTGTTTATCCATTTGCCAGATTTCATAAAATGCGGCAATTGCCAACATGATTCGGACAGACTTAAGCACAGATGCGAGTGAGAAACTCTCATCGTAGTCAACACCTTGAATTTGTCGAAAACCTTTCACGACAATTCTTTGCTTTGTAGATAGTAACACTACTATCAGCGTCCGTCTTCGTCTTGAAGATCCATTTAATCTCAATGGCTCACCAATCATCAGGCAAGTCAATCAAAGTCCATACTTTGTTCTCATACATGGATCTCATCTCAGATTTCATGGCCTCAAGCCATTTCGCGGAATCTGGGCTCACCATCGCTTCTTCATAGTTCGTAGGTTCGTCATGGTCTAGTAACATAACTTCCGTAACAGGATTACATTCACCACTTTCTGGTGCGGATCTCACTCTGGTTGACCTACGAGGTTCAGTAACAACTTGATCTGAAGTTTCATGAGCATCATCATTAATTTCCTCACTAATTGGTGTAGTAGTCAAAAGAACAGATTTCTGTGATGAACTACTTTCCAATAAGGGAGCAGGTACAGTTACCTTATCAAGTTCTACTTTCCTCCCACTCACTTCTTTCGAGAGAAACTACTTCTCTAGAAAGGATTCATTCTTAGCAACGAATGTCTTGCCTTCGGATCTGTGATAGAAGGTGTACCCAACTGTCTCCTTTGGGTATCCTATGAAGACACATTTCTCCAATTTGGGTTTGAGCTTATCAGGATGAAACTTTTTCACATAAGCATCGCAGCCCCAAACTTTAAGAAACGACAGCTTAGGTTTATTGCTAAACCATAGTTCATACGGTGTCGTCTCAACGGATTTAGATGGTGCCCTATTTAACGTGAATGTAGCTGTCTCTAATGCATAACCGCAAAATGTTAGTGGTAAATCGGTAAGAGACATCATAGATTGCACCATATCTAATAAAGTACAGTTATGATGTTCGGACACACCATTACACTGTGGTGTTCCAGGTGGCGTGAGTAGTGAAACTATTTCACATTGTTTTAACTGAAGGCCAAACTCGTAACTCAAATATTTTACCTCTGTGATCATATCGTAGAAACTTTTATTTTCTTGTTATGATGATTCTCCACTTCACCCTGAAATTGTTTGAACCTTTCAACTATTTCAGACTTATGTTTCATCAAGTAGATATACCCATATCTGCTCAAATCATCTGTGAATGTCAGAAAATAATGATACCTGCCACGAGCCTTAATACTCATTGGTCTGCATACATCAGTATGTATTATTAAGTCAGCAGCTCGTTCCATTGTTCTAGAGAACGGAGTTTTAGTCATCTTGCCCAAAAGGCACAGTTCGCAAGCATCAAATGATTCATAACCAAGTGATTCTGAAAATCCATCTTTATGGAGTTTCTTCATGCGCATTACACCGATATGACCCAAATGGCAGTGCCACAAATATGTTGCACTATCATTATCAACTTTGCATCTTTTGGCATCAATATTATTAATATGTGTATCACTACTATCGAGATCCAACAAACTATTTTCATTGGGTGTATGACCATTGAAGGTTTTATTCATGTAAGCAGTAACAACAATTATTCTCGACTTTAAATGAATAACCGTATTGCAATAAACATGATCAAATCATATTCATGCTCAACGCAAACGCCAAATAATATTTATTTAGGTTTAACACTAATCCCAAAAGTATAGGGAGTGTGCGATGATGATCATATCAATCTTGGAACCACTTCCAACACACATCGTCACTTCACCCTCAACTAGTCTCTTTTTATTCTATAACTCCTGTTTCGAGTTACTAATTTTTAGCAACCGAACAAGTATCAAATACTCAGGGGCTACTATAAACACTAGTAAGGTACACATCAATAATCTGTATATCAAATATACCCTTGTTCACTTTGCCATCCTTCTTATTCACCAAATATTCAGGGCATTTCCGCTTCCAGTGACCATTTCTTTTGCAGTGTAAGCACTCAGTTTCAGGCTTTGGTCCAGCTTTGGGCTTCTTCGCGGGAGTGACAACTTGCTTGTCATTCTACTTGAAGTTCCCTTTCTCTCCCTTTGCCCATTTCTTGAAACTAGTGGTCTTGTCAATCATCAACACTTGATGCTCTTTCTTGATTTCTACCTTCGTTGATTTCAACATCGCGAAGAGCTCGGGAATCGTTTTCGTTATCCTTTGCATACTATAGTTCATCACGAAGTTTTACTAACTTGGTGATGGTTGATACGTCTCCAACGTATCAATAATTTTTGATTGCTCCATGCTGCTTTATCTACTGTTTTAGGCTTTATTGGGCTTTATTTTCCACTTTTATATCATTTACGGGACTAACCTATTAACCGGAGGCCCAGCCCATATTGCTGTTTTTTTTGCCTATTTCAAGATTTCAAGAAAAGGAATATCAAACGGAGTCCAAATGGAATGAAACCTTCGGGAACGTGATTTTCTCACGAACGTGATCCGGAGAACTTGGAGTGCAAGTCAAGAAGCAACCGGAGCCTCCACGAGATAGGAGGCGCGCCCCTGTCTCGTGGGCCCCTCGGCAGCCACCGGCGTACTTCTTCTTCCTATATATACCACGCACCCGAAAACATCCAGGGCACCACGAAACACAATTTCCACCGCCAGAACCTTCTCAGATCCGCGAGATCCCATCTTGGAGCCTTCGGCAAGCACTCTGCGGGAGGGGAATCAAGCACGGAGGGCCTCTACATGAACATCCTTGCCCCTCCGATGAGTTGTGAGTAGTTTACCACAGACCCTCACGGGTCCATAGTTATTAGCTAGATGGCTTCTTCTCTCTTTTGGATCTCAACACAATGTTCTCCCCTCTCTTGTGGAGATCTATTCGATGTAATCTCTTTTTGCGGTGTGTTTGTCGAGATCCGATGAATTGTGGGTTTATGATCAAGTTTATCTATGAATAATATTTGAATCTTCTCTGAATTATTCTATGTATGATTAAGTTATCTTTGCAAGTCTCTTCGAATTATCAGTTTGGTTTGGCCTACTAGATTGGTTTTTCTTGCCATGGGAGAAGTGCTTAGCTTTGGGTTCAAACTTGCGGTGTCCTTACACAAAGGATGTAAAGGGTTGCAAGGCACGTATTGTATTGTTGCCATCGAGGATAACAAGATGGGGTTTATATCATATTGCATGAGTTTATCCCTCTACATCATGTCATCTTGCTTAATGCGTCCGTTCTTATGAACTTAATACTCTAGATGCATGCTGGATAGCGGTCGATGTGTGGAGTAATAGTAGTAGATGCAGTAGGAGTCGGTCTACTTGTTATGGACGTGATGCCTATATACATGATCATGCCTAGATAATCTCATAACTATGCGCTTTTTCTATCAATTGCTTTCGACAGTAATTTGTTCACCCACCGTAATACTTATGCTATCTTGAGAGAAGCCACTAGTGAAACCTATGGCCCCGGTCCATCTCTTATCATATTTGTTTTCAATCTACTTTTATTTGCATCTTTACTTTTTGCATCTATATTATAAAATACCAAAAATATATTTATCTTATCATACTATCTTTATTAGATCTCACTTTACAAGAAGTGGCAGTGAAGGGATTGACAACCCCTTTATTGCGTTGGTTGCGAAGTTCTCGCTTTGTTTGTGTAGGTGCGTGGGACTTTTGAGGAGCCTCCTCTTTGGATTGATACCTTGGTTCTGAAAACTGAGGGAAATACTTACGCTACACTTTCTTTGCATCACCCTCTCCTCTTCGAGGAAAACCAGCATAAGCTCAAGACATAGCAAGAAGGATTTACAGGCGCCGTTCTTTGAGGAGGTCTTCGCTCAAGTCAAGACATACCAAGTACCCATCACAAACCTATCTCCCTCGCATTTACATTATCTGCCATTTGCCTCTCATTTTCCTCTCCCCCACTTCACCCTTGCCGTTTTATTTGCCCTCTCTTTCCCAATCCCCTCCTCTCTTTTTTGCTCGTCGTTTTTCTGTTTGCTTGTGTTGTGGATTACTTGTTGCCATGGCGCAAGATAATACCAAATTGTGTGACTTCTGAATACGAATAATAATGATATCCTTACTACTCTGATTGCTCCTCTTAATAATGATGAGTCTTGTGAAATCAATACCGCTTTGCTGAATCTTGTTATGAAAGATCAATTCGCCGGCCTTCCTAGCGAAGATGCCGCTACTCATCTAAACAACTTTGTTGATTTGTGTGATATGCAAAAGAAGAAAGATACGGATAACAATGTTTTCAAACTGAAGTTATTTCCCTTTTCACTTAGAGATCGTGCTAAAGTTTGGTTTTCGTCTTTGCCTAAAAATAGTATTGATTCTTGGAACAAGTGCAAAGATGCTTTTATCTCTAAGTATTTTCCTCCCGCTAAGATCATCACTCTTAGGAACGATATTATGAATTTTAAACAACTTGATCATGAGCATGTTGCCCAATCTTGGGAAAGAATGAAATTGATGCTATGAATTGCCCTACTCATGGTTTGAACTTATGGATGATCATACAAAATTTTTATGCCGGTTTGAACTTTGCTTCTAGAAATCTCTTAGATTCGGCCGCGGGAGGCACCTTTATGGAAATCACGTTAGGAGATGCTACAAAGTTACTTGATAATATTATGGCTAATTATTCTCAATGGCACACCTAAAGATCTTCTAGTAAAAAACTGCATGCTATAGAAGAAATCAATGTTTTGAGTGGAAAGATGGATGAACTTATGAAGATGCTTGCTACTAAAAATACTCCTCTTGATCCCAATGATATGCCTTTGTCTTCCTTGATTGAGAATAATAATGAATCTATGGATGTGAATTTTGTTGGTAGGAATAGTTTTGGAAACAATGCTTATAGAGGAAATTTTAATGCTAGACCGTTCCCTAGTAATCCCTCCAATAATTATGGGAATTCCTACAATAATTCTTACGGTAATTTTAATAAGATGCCCTCTGATTTTGAGAATAGCGTGAAAGAATTTATGATCTCTCAAAAGAATTTTAATGCTATGCTTGAGGAAAAATTGCTCAAAGTTGATGATTTGGCTAGGAACGTTGATAGACTTTTCGCGATGTTAATTCTCTTAAACTTGGATCTTCTTCTCCTAAGCTTGATATCAATGAGTCTCTCAAAGTAATGAGAATTTCCATTGACGAGTGCAAGGAAAGAACCGCTAGATTGCGTGCTAAGAAAGAAAGCTTTATAAAAGCGTGTTCGTCTAGTTTACGTGAAAATAATGATGAGGATCTTAAAGTTATTGATGCACCTCCAATTAGATCTATGTTTTGCAATATGAACTTTGATAATTATGGGACTGATGATGAATCAACTTTGCCTAGAAGGCGTCCCAAGAATTCGGAATCTTTAGATCTTAATGATGAATTTGGTAAAAGTGAGATTGGAGAGTCCTCAACTTCTAATAATGTTGAACCTATCTCGGACTTCAGGGAATTTAATTATGATAATTGCTCTTTAAGGTTGTATTTCCTTGTTGCAAGCCGTTGTTAATTCTCCTCATGCTTATAGTCAAAATAAAGCTTTTACCAAGCATATTGTTGATGCCTTGATGCAATCTTATGATGAGAAACTTAATTTGGAAGTTTCTATACCTAGAAAACTTAATGATGAGTGGGAACCTACTATAAAGATTAAAATTAAGAGTGTTTTGCTTTGTGTGATTTGGGTGCTAGTGTTTCCACGATTCCGAAAACTTTATGTGATATTCTAGGTTTCCATGATCTTCATGATTGTTCTTTAAATTTGCACCTTGCGGATTCCACCATTAAAAAGCCTATGGGAAGGATCAATGATGTTCTTATTGTTGCAAATAGAAATTTGGTGCCTGTAGATTTTATCGTTCTTGATATAGATTGCAATCTTTCATGTCCTATTATTCTTGGTAGACCTTTCCTTAGAACGATTGGTGCAATTATTGATATGAAGGAAGGGAATATTAGATTCCAATTTCCCTTAAAAAAAGGCATGGACCACTTTCCAAGAAATAAAGTTAAATTACCTTATGAATCTATCATGCATGCTACTTATGAGTTTAGTGCCAAAGATGGCACTCGTTAGATCTATCCTCGCTTTTATGCCTAGCTAGGGGCGTTAAACGATAGCGCTAGTTGGGAGGCAACCCAATTTTCTTTATGTTTTTTGTTTTTGTTTCTGTTTAGGAATAAATAATCCATCTACCTTCTGTTTAGATGTGGTTTATCTTCTAATTAGTGTTTGTGCCAAGTTAGACCTATTGGATCTTCTTGGATGATAGTTATTTGATCTTGCTGTAATTTCCAGAAACTTTGCGCTCAGTGCCCGAATTGTTAAAAATCACCAGAACGTGATAAAATAGTGATTCCAATTGCTGATGATCAATAAACAAATTGTCTAGGCCTTCTAATTTTGGTAGATTTTTTGGAGTTCCAGAATTTTGCGTTAGTTACAGATTACTACAGACTGTTTTGTTTTTGACAGATTCTGTTTTTCGTGTGTTGTTTGCTTATTTTGATGAATCTATGGCTAGTAAAATAGTTTATAATACATAGAGAAGTTGGAATACAGTAGGTTTAACACCAATATAAATAAAGAATAAGTTCATTACAGTACCTTAAAGTAGTCTTTTGTTTTCTTTCTCTAACGGAGCTCACGAGATTTCTATTGAGTTTTGTGTTGTGAAGTTTTCAAGTTTTGGGTAAAGCTTTTATGGACTATGGAATAAAGGGTGGCAAGAGCCTAAGCTTGGGGATGCCCATGGCACCCCAATATATTCAAGAATAGCCAAAAGCCTAAGCTTGGGGATGCCCCGGGAAGGCATCCCCTCTTTCATCTTCATTCATTGGTAACTTTACTTGGGGCTATATTTTTATTCACCACATCATAAGTGTTTTGCTTGGGCGTCGTGTATTATATTAGTCTTTGCTTTTTAGTTTACCACAATCATCCTTGCTGTACACACCATTTGAGAGAGCCATACATAAATTGGAATTTGATAGAATACTCTATGTGCTTCACTTATATCTTTTGAGCTTGATAGTTTTGCTCATAGTGCTTCACTTATATCTTTTGAGCGTGATAATTTTTGCTATAGTGCTTCACTTAGATATTTTAGAGCACGGTGGTATATTTGTTTTAAAGAAACTATTGATCTCTCATGCTTCACTTAGATTATTTTGAGAGTCGTTAATAGCATGGTAATTTGCTTAAATATTAATATAATTGGTATTCAAGATATGTGAAAGTTTCTTTTGAGTGCGTTGAATACTAAGAAAAGTTTGATGCTTGATAATTGTTTTGAGATATGAATATGGTGATATTAGAGTCATGCTAGTTGAGTAGTTGTGAATTTAAAGAATACTTGTGTTCAAGTTTGTGATTCCCGTAGCATGCGCATTATGGTGAACCGTTATGTGATGAACTCGGAGCATGATTTATTTATTGATTGTCTTCCTTATGAGTGGCGGTCGGGGACGGCGATGGTCTTTTCCTACCAATCTATCCCCCTAGGAGCATGCGGCGTAATACTTTGCTTTGATAACTTCTAGATTTTGCAATAAGTATATGAGTTCTTTATGACTAATGTTGAGTCCATGGATTATACGCACTTTTTCCCATCCTTCCACCATTGCTAGCCTCTCTAATACCGCGCACTTTTAGCGGTATCATACACCCACCATATATCTTCCTCAAAACAGCCACCATACCTACCTATTATGGCATTTCCATAGCCATTCCGAGATATATTGCCATGCAACTTTCCACCGTTCCGTTTATTACGACACGCTCCATCATTGTCCTATTGCTAGCATGATCATGTAGTTGACATAGTATTTGCGGCAAAGCCACCGTTCATAATTCTTTCATACATGTCACTCTTGATTCATTGCATATCCCGGTACACCGCCAGAGACATTCATATAGAGTCATATTTTGTTCTAAGTATCGAGTTGTAATTGTTGAGTTGTAAGAAAAATAAAAGTGTCATGATCATCATTCTTTAGAGCATTGTCCCAAGTGAGGAAAGGATGATGGATACTATGATTCCCCCACAAGTCGGGATGAGACTCCGTAATAAAAAATAAAAAAATAAAAAAAGGGAAAAAAAGAGGCAATAAAAAAAGAAGAGAGAAAAGACCCAAAGAAAAAAAAGAAAAAAATGAGAGAATAAGAGAGAAGGGCAATGTTACTATCCTTTTACCACACTTGTGCTTCAAAGTAGTACCAAGATATTCATGATAGAGAGTCTCTCATTTTGTCACTTTCATATACTAGTGGGAATTTTCATTATAGAACTTGGCTTGTATATTCCAATGATGGGCTTCCTCAAATGCCCTAGGTCTTCGTGAGCAAGCGAGTTGGATGTACACCCACTTAGTTTCTTTTTTTGAGCTTTCATATACTTTTAGCTCTACTGCATCCGTTGCATGGCAATCCCTACTCACTCACATTGATATCTATTGATGGGCATCTCCATGGCCCGTTGATACGCCTAGTTGATGTGAGACTATCTTCTCCCTTTTGTCTTCTCCACAACCACCATTCTATTCCGCATATAGTGCTATATCCATGGCTCACGCTCATGTATTGCGTGAAGATTGAAAAAGTTTTGAAAATGTTAAAGTATGAAACAATTGCTTGGCTTGTCATCGGGTTGTGCATGATTTAAATATTTTGTGTGGGGAAGATGGAGCATAGCCGGACTATATGATTTTGTAGGGATAACTTTCTTTGGCCATGTTATTTTGAGAAGACATAATCGCTTAGTTAGTATACTTGAAGTATTATTATTTTTATGTCAATATGAACTTTTGTCTTGAATCTTTCGGATCTGAATATTCATACCACAATTAAGAAGATTTACATGGAAACCTTGCCAAAGTATCACTCCGCATCAAAAATTCTCTTTTTATCATTTACCAACTCGAGGACGAGCAGGAATTAAGCTTGGGGATGCCTGATACGTCTCCAACGTATCTATAATTTTTTATTGCTCCATGCTACTTTATCTACTGTTTTAGGCTTTATTGGGCTTTATTTTCCACTTTTATATCATTTTTGGGACTAACCTATTAACCGGCGGCCCAGCCCATATTGCTGTCTTTTTGCCTATTTCAGTGTTTCGAAGAAAAGGAATATCAAACGGAGTCCAAACGGAATGAAACCTTTGGGAACGTGATTTTCTCACCGAATGTGATCCAAAGAACTTGGAGTGCAAGTCAAGAATAACCGAGCCTCCACGAGATAGGAGGGCGCCCCCCTATAGGGCGCCCCTGTCTCGTGGGCCCCTCAGGCAGCCACCGACGTACTTCTTCTTCCTATATATACCTACGCACCCCGAAAACATCCAGGGGCACCACGAAACACAATTTCCACCGCCGTAACCTTTTGTATTCGCGAGATCCCATCTTGGAGCCTTCACGACTTTCACGGGAGGGGAATCAAGCACGGAGGACTCTACATCAACATCCTTGCCCCTCCGATGAGTTGTGAGTAGTTTACCACAGACCTCACGGGTCCATAGTTATTAGCTAGATGGCTTCTTCTCTCTTTTGGATCTCAATACAATGTTCTCCCCCTCTCTTGTGGAGATCTATTCGATGTAATCTCTTTTTGCGGTGTGTTTGTCAAGATCCGATGAATTGTGGGTTTATGATCAAGTTTATCTATGAATAATATTTGAATCTTCTCTGAATTCTTTTATGTATGATTAAGTTATCTTTGCAAGTCTCTTCGAATTATCAGTTTGGTTTGGCCTACTAGGTTGGTTTTTCTTGCCATGGGAGAAGTGCTTAGCTTTGGGTTCAATCTTGCGGTGTCCTTACCCAAAGGATGTAAAGGGTTGCAAGGCACGTATTGTATTGTTGCCATCGAGGATAACAAGATGGGGTTTATATCATATTGCATGAGTTTATCCCTCTACATCATGTCATCTTGCTTAATGCGTTACTCAGTTCTTATGAACTTAATACTCTAGATGCATGCTGGATAGCGGTCGATGTGTGGAGTAATAGTAGTAGATGCAGGCAGGAGTCGGTCTACTTGTTATGGACGTGATGCCTATATACATGATCATGCCTAGATAATCTCATAACTATGCGCTTTTCTATCAATTGCTCGACAGTAATTTGTTCACCCACCGTAATACTTATGCTATCTTGAGAGAAGCCACTAGTGAAACCTATGGCCCCCGGGTCTATCTCTTATCATATTTGTTTTCAATCTAATTTTATTTGCATCTATGTTATAAAATACCAAAAATATATTTATCTTATCATACTATCTTTATTAGATCTCACTTTCGCAAGTGGCCGTGAAGGGATTGACAACCCCTTTATTGCGTTGGTTGCGAGTTCTCGCTTTGTTTGTGTAGGTGTGTGGGACTTTTGAGGAGCCTCCTCTTGGATTGATACCTTGGTTCTCAAAACTGAGGGAAATACTTACGCTACACTTTGCTGCATCACCCTCTCCTCTTCGAGGAAAACCAACACAAGCTCAAGACGTAGCAATGGTGACTAGAGAACTCTGTCAACCACTATCTTATCTGGAAGATTAACTCCCACTAGATTCAAGCGATTGTAGTACCCAGACAATCTGAGCACATGCTCACTAGTTGAGCAATTCTCCTCCATGTTTTAGCTATAGAACTTGTTGGAGACTTCATATCTCTCAACTCGGGTATTTGCCTGAAATATTAACTTCAACTCCTGGAACATCTCATATGGTCCATGACGTTCAAAAACGTCTTTGAAGTCCTGATTCTAAGCCGTTAAGCATGGTGCACTAAACTATCAAGTAGTCATCATATTGAGCTAGCCAAAACGTTCATAACGTGCGCATACGCTCCTGCAATAGATCCGTCACCTAGCGGTGCATCAAGGACATAATTCTTCTGTGCAGCAATGAGGACAATCCTCAGATCACGGATCCAATCCGCATTATTGCTACTAACATCTTTCAACACATTTTTCTCTAGGAACATATCAAAATGAACATATGAAAGCAACAACGCGAGCTATTGATCTACAACATAATTTGCAAAATACTACCAGGACTAAGTTCATGATAAATTTAAGTTCAATTAATCATATTACTTAAGAACTCCCACTTAGATATACATCCCTCTAGTCATTTAAGTGATCACGTGATCCAAATCAACTAAACCATAACCGATCATCACGTGAAATGGAGTAGTTTTCAATGGTGAACATCGCTATGTTGATCATATCTACTATATGATTCACGCTCGACCTTTCAGTCTCCAGTGTTTCGAGGCCATATCTGCATATGCTAGGCCCGTCAAGTTTAACCTGAGTATTCCGGGTGTGCAAAACTGGCTTGCACCCGTTGTAGATGGACGTAGAGCTTATCACACCCGATCATCACGTGGTGTCTGGGCACGACGAACTTTGGCAACGGTGCATACTCAGGGAGAACACTTTTATCTTGAAATTTAGTGAGAGATCTTCTTATGTCAAACAAAGCAAGATAAGATGCATAAAAGATAAACATCACATGCAATCAATATAAGTGATATGATATGTCCAAAATCATCTTGTGCTTGTGATCTCCATCTCCGAAGCACCGTCATGATCACCATCGTCACCGGAGCCACCTTGATCTCCATCGTAGCATCGTTGTCGTCTCGCCAATCTTATGCTTCTACGACTATCGCTACCGCTTAGTGATAAAGTAAAGCATTACAGGGCGATTGCATTGCATATAATAAAGCGACAACCATATGGCTCCTGCCAGTTGCCGATAACTTGGTTACAAAACATGATCATCTCATACAATAAAATTGAGCATCATGTCTTGACCATATCACATCACAACATGCCCTGCAAAAACAAGTTAGACGTCCTCTACTTTGTTGTTGCAAGTTTTACGTGGCTGCTACCAGGCTTAGCAAGAACCGCTCTTACCTACGCATCAAAACCACAACGATAGTTTGTCAAGTTGGTGTTGTTTTAACCTTCGCAAGGACCGGGCGTAGCAAGACTCGGTTCAACTAAAGTTGAGAACCGACACCGCCAGCCACACGTGTGTGCAAAGCACGTCGGTAGAACCAGTCTCGGCGTAAGCGCACCACGTAATGTCGGTCCGGGCTGCTTCATCCAACAATACCGCCCGAACCAAAGTATGACATCTTTGGTAAGCAGTATGACTTATATCGCCCACAACTCACTTGTGTTCTACTCGTGCATATAACATCTACGCATAAAACCAGGCTCGGATGCCACTATTGGCGAACGTAGTAATTTCAAAAATTTTCCTACGCACACGCAAGATCATGGTGATGCATAGCAACGAGAGGGGAGAGTGTTGTCCACGTACCCTCGTAGACCGAAAGCGTAAGCGTTAGCACAACGCGGTTGATGTAGTCGTACGTCTTCACGATCCGACCGATCAAGTACCGAACGCACGACACCTCCGAGTTCAGCACACGTTCAACCCGATGACGTCCCTCGAACTCCTATCCAACCGAGTGTTGAGGGAGAGTTTTGTCAGCACGACAGCGTGGTGACGATGTTGATGTTCTACCCACGCAGGACTTCGCCTAAGCACCGCTACAGTATTATCGAGGTGGACTATGGTGGTGGGCACCGCACATGGCTAAAAGATCAAACAGATCAATGTTGTGTCTATGGGGTGCCCCTTGCCCCCGTATATAAAAGAGCAAGGGGGGAGGCGGCCGGCCTTGGAGGAGGGCGCGCCAAGGGAGGAGTCCTACTCCCACCGGGAGTAGGACTCCTCCTTTCCATGTTGGAGTAGGAGAGAAGGAAAGAGGGGGAGAGGGAGAAGGAAAAGGGGGCTGCACCCCTTGTCCAACTCGGACCAGAGGGGGGGGGGGTGCGCGCCTCCTTCCTTTTGGCTTCTCTCCTCTATTCCCGTATGGCCCAATAAGGCCCAATACTTCTCCCGGCGAATTCCGTAACTCTCGGTACTCGATAAATACCGAATCACTCGGAAGCTTTCCGAAGTCCGAATATAGTCGTCCAACATATCGATCTTTACGTCTCGACCATTTTGAGACTCCTCGTCATGTCCCCGATCTCATCCGGGACTCCGAACTCCTTCGGTACATCAAAACACATAAACTCATAATATAACTATCATCGAAACTTTAAGCATGCGGACCCTACGGGTTCGAGAACTATGTAGACATGACTGAGACACATCTCCGGTCAATAACCAATAGCGGAACCTGGATGCTCGTATTGGCTCCTATATATTCTACGAAGATGTTTATCGGTCAAACCACATAACAACATACGTTGTTACCTTTGTCATCGTTATGTTACTTGCCCGAGATTCGATCGTGGTATCATCATACCTAGTTCAATCTCGTTATAGGCAAGTCTCTTTACTCGTTCCGTAATGCATCATCCCATAACTAACTCATTAGTCACATTTCTTGCAAGGCTTATAGTGATGAGCATTACCGAGAGGGCCCAGAGATACCTCTCCAATACACGGAGTGAAAAATCCTAATCTCGATCTATGCCAACTCAACAAACACCATCGGAGACACCTGTAGAGCATCTTTATAATCACCCAGTTACGTTATGACGTTTGATAGCACACAAGGTGTTCCTCCGGTATTCGGGAGTTGCATAATCTCATAGTCAAGGAACATGTATAAGTCATGATGGAAGCAATAGCAATAAAACTAAACGATCATTTATGCTAAGCTAACGGATGGGTCTTGTCCATCACATCATTCCCTAATGATGTGATCCCGTTCATCAAATGACAACACATGTCTATGGTGAGGAAACTTAACCATCTTTGATTAACGAGCTAGTCAAGTAGAGGCATACTAGGGACACTCTGTTTTGTCTATGTATTCACACATGTACTAAGTTTCAGTTAATACAATTCTAGCATGAATAATAAACATTTATCATGATATAGGGAAATATAAATAACAACTTTATTATTGCCTCTAGGGCATATTTGTGATCGCCACTTGCACTAGTCAATAATCTAGATTAGACAGTAATGATTCTAACACCCATGGAGTCTTGGTGATGATCATGTTTTGCTTCTGAGAGGGGCTTAGTCAACGGGTCTACAACATTCAGATCTGTATGTATCTTCCAAATCTCTCTGTCTCCCTCCTTGACTTGATCGCAGATGGAATTGAAGCGTCTCTTGATGTGCTTGGTTCTCTTGTGAAATCTGGATTCCTTTACCAAGGCAATTGCACCAGTATTGTCACAAAAGATTTTCATTGGACCCGATGCACTAGGTATTACACCTATATCGGATATGAACTCCTTCATCGAGACTCATTCATTTGCTGCTTTCGAAGGAGCTATGTACTCCGCTTCACACGTAGATCCAGCCACGATGCTCTGCTTGGAACCGCACCAACTGACAATTCCACCATTTAATATAAATACGTATCCGGTTTGTGACTTAGAGTCATCCGGATCAGTGTCAAAGCTTGCATCGACGTAACCATTTACGATGAGTTATTTGTCACCTCCATAAACGAGAAACATATCCTTGGTCTTTTTCAGGTATTTTAGGGTGTTCTTGACCGCTGTCCAGTGATCCACTCCTGGATTACTTTGGTACCTCCCTGCTAAACTAATAGCAAGGTACACATCAGGTCTGGTACACAGCATTGATAGAACCTATGGCTGAGGCATAGGGAATGACTTTCATTTTCTCTCTATCTTCTGCAGTGGTCTGGCATTGAGTCTGACTCAACTTCACACCTTGTAACACAGGTCAGAACCCTTTCTTTGACTAATCCATTTTGAACTTCCTCAAAACTTTATCAAGGTATGTTCTTTGCGAAAGTCCACTTGAGCGTCTTGATCTTTCTCTATAGATCTTGATGCCCAACATATAAGAAGCTTCACCGAGGTCTTTCATTGAAAAATTCTTATTCAAGTATGCTTTTATGCTATTCAGAAATTCAGTATCATTTCCGATTAACAATATGGTATCCACATATAATATCAGGAATGCTACAGAGCTCCCACTCACTTTCTTGTAAATACAGGCTTCTCCAAAAGTCTGTATAAAACCATATGCTTTGTTCACACTATCAAAGCATATATTCCAACTCCGAGAGGCTTGCACCAGTCCATAAATGGATTGCTGGAGCTCGCACACTTTGTTAGCACCATTTGGATCAACAAAACCTTCTGGTTGCATCATATACAACTCTTCTTTAAGATATCCATTAAGGAATGCAATTTTAACATCCATTTGCTAAATTTCATAATCATAAAATGCGGCAATTGCTAACATGATTCGTAGTCAACTCTTTGAACTTGTCGAAAACCTTTTGCGACAGGTCGAGCTTTGTAGACAGTACAATTACCGTCAGCGTCAGTCTTCTTTTGGAAGATCCATTTATTCTCTATGGCTTGGCCATCATCGGGCAAGTCAACCAAAGTCCACACTTTGTTCTCATATATGGATCCCATATAAGATTTCATGGCCTCAAGCCATTTCGCGGAATCTAGGCTCATCATCGCTTCCTCATAGTTCATAGGTTCATCATGGTCAAGTAACATGACTTCCAGAACAGGATTACCATACCACTCTGGTGCGGATCTTAGTCTGGTTGACCTACGAGGTTCGGTAGTAACTTGATCAGAAGTTTCATGATCATCATCATTAGCTTCCTCACTAATTGGTGTAGGAATCACTGGAACTAATTTCTGTGATGGACTACTTTCCCATTCGGGAGAAGGTTCAATTACCTCATCAAGTTCTACTTTCCTCCCACTTACTTCTTTCGAGAGAAACTCATTCTCTAGAAAGGATCCATTCTTAGCAACGAATATCTTGCTTTCAGATCTGTGATAGAAGGTGTACCCAACTGTCTCCTTTGGGTATCCTATGAAGACACATTTCTCCGATTTGGGTTTGAGCTTATTAGGTTGATGTTTTTTCACATAAGCGTCGCAGCCCCAAACTTTAAGAAATGACAACTTGGGTTTCTTGCCAAACCACAGTTCAAATGGTGTCGTCTCTACGGATTTAGATGGTGCCCTATTTAACGTGAATGCAGCCGTCTCTAAAGCATAACCCCAAAACGATAGCGGTAAATCAGTAAGACACATCATAGATCACACCATATCTAACAAAGTGCAGTTACGATGTTCGGACACACCATTACGCTGTGGTGTTCCAGGTGGCGTGAGTTGCGAAACTATTACACACTGTTTCAAGTGAAGATCAAACTCATAACTCAAATATTCCCCTCCACGATCAAATCGTAGAAACTTTATTTTCTTGTTATGATGATTTTCCACTTCACTCTGAAATTCTTTGAACTTTTCAAATGTTTAAGACTTATATTTCATCAAGTAGATATACCCATATCTTCTTAAATCCTCTATGAAGGTCAGAAAATAACGATACCCGCAGCGAGCCTCAACACTCATTGGACCGCATACATCAGTATGTATTATTTCCAACAAGTCTGTTGCTCGCTCCATTGTTCCGGAGAATGGAGTCTTAGTCATCTTGCCCATGAGGCATGGTTCACAAGCATCAAGTGATTCCAAAAGCCCATCAGCATGGAGTTTCTTCATGCGCTTTACATCAATATGACCTAAATGACAAGTACCACAAATAAGTTGCACTATCATTATTAACCTTGCATCTTTTGGCTTCAATATTATGAATATGTGTATCACTATAATCGAGATTCAACAAGAATAGACCACTCTTTAAGGGTGCATGACCATAAAAGATATTACTCACATAAATAGAACAACCATTATTCTCTGATTTAAATGAATAACCGTCTCGCATCAAACAAGATCCAGATATAAGGTTCATGCTTAACGCTGGCACCAAATAACAATTATTCAGGTCTAAAACTAATCCCGACGGTAGATGTAGAGGTAGCGTGCCGACGGCGATCACATCGACTTTGGAACCATTGCCTACGCGCATTGTCACCTCGTCCTTAGCCAATCGTTGTTTAATCTGTAGCCCCTGTTTCGAGTTGGAAATATCGAATGTAACCAAAGATCAAATGCCGGTGCTACTACAAGCATTAGTAAGGTACACATCAATAACATGTATATCAAATATACCTTTCACTTTGCCATCCTTCCTATCCGCCAAATACTTGGGGCGATTACGCTTCGATGACGATCCCTTTGCGGTAGAGAAGCACTTTCGGTCTCGTGCTTAGGTCCAGACTTGGCTTCTTCACTTGAGCAACAAATTTCTTGCCGTTCTTCTTGAAGTTCCCCTTCTTCCCTTTGCCCTTCTTCTTGAAACTAGTGGTCTTGTTAACCATCCACACTTGATGCTCCTTGATTTCTACCCCCGCAGCCTTTAGCATCGCGAAGAGCTCGGGATTGTCTTATCCATCCCATGCATATTATAGTTCATCACGAAGCTTTTGTAGCTTGGTGGCAGTGATTGAAGAACTCATCAATGACACTATCATCGTGAAGATTAACTCCCAGTTGAGTCAAGTGGTTGTGGTACGGACATTACGAGTATATGTTCACCGACATAACTATTCTCCTCCATTTTGCAGGTGTAGAAATTATTGGAGACTTCATATCTCTCAATCCGGGCATTTGCTTGAAATATTAACTTCAACTCTGGAACATATCATATGCTCCATGACGTTCAAAAGCGTTGTTGAAGTTCGATTCTAAGCCATAAAGCATGGCACACTTGAACTATTAAGTAGTCATCAGCTTTGCTTTCGCCTTGACCGTTCATAACGTCCGAGTTGCTCTGCATGGGTCTTGCACCTAGCAGTGCTTCCAGGACGTAATTCTTCTGTGCAGCAATGAGGATAATCCAGAAGTTACAGACCCATCCCATGTAGTTGCTACCATCATCTTTCAACTTAGCTTTCTCTAGGAACGCATTAAAATTCAAAGGAACGGTAGCACGGGCCATTGATCTACAACAGCATAGACATGCAAAAATACTATCAGGTGCTATGTTCATGATAATTACTTAAGAACTCCCACTTAGATAGACATCCCTCTAGTTATCTAAATGATCACATGATCCATATCAACTAAACCATGTCTGATCATCACGTGAGATGGAGTAGTTTTCAATGGTGAACATCACTATGTTGATCATATCTACTATATGATTCACGTCCGACCTTTCGGTCTCAGTGTTCCGAGGCCATATCTGCATATGCTAGGCTCGTCAAGTTTAACCCGAGTATTCTGCGCATGCAAAACTGGCTTGCACCCGTTGTATGTGAACGTAGAGCTTATCACACCGATCATCATCACGTAGTGTCTCTCACGATGAACTGTAGCAATGGTGCATACTAGGAGAACACTTATACCTTGAAATTTAGTGAGGGATCATCTTATAATGCTACCGCCGTACTAAGGAAAATAAGATGCATAAAGGATAAACATCACATGCAATCAAAATAAGTGATATGATATGGCCATCATCATCTTGTGACTTTGATCTCCATCTGCAAAGCACCGTCATGATCACCATCGTCACCGGCTTGACACCTTGATCTCCATCGTAGCATCGTTGTCGTCTCGCCGACTATTGCTTCCATGACTATCGCTACTTCTTAGTGATAAAGTAAAGCAATTACATGGCGATTGCATTTCATACAATATAGCGGCAGCCATAAGGCTCCTGCCAGTTGCCGATAACTTCTACAAAACATGATCATCTCATACAACAATTTAATCACGTCTTGACCATATCACATCACAACATGCACTGCAAAAACAAGTTAGACGTCCTCTACTTTATTGTTGCAAGTTTTACGTGGCTGCTATGGGCTTCTAGCAAGAACCGTTCTTACCTACGCATCAAAACCACACCGATTTTTTTGTCAAGTGTGCTGTTTTAACCTTCAACAAGGACCGGGCGTGGTCGAACTCGATTCAACTAAAGTTGGAGAAACATACACCTGCTAGCCACGTATGTAAAGCGTCGCACGTAGAGAACCAGTCTCATGAACACGGTCATGTAATGTCGGTCCGGGCCGCTTCATCCAACAATACCGCCGAGTCAAAGTAAGATGTTGCTGGTAAGCAGTATGACTATTATCGCCCACAACTCTTTGTGTTCTACTCGTGCATATAACATCTACGCGTAGACCTGACACGGATGCCACTGTTGGGGAACACGGTATTTCAAAAATTTAACATACGATCACATAAGATCTATCTAGGAGATGCATAGGAACGAGTGGGGAGAGTGTGTCCACGTACCCTTGTAGACCGAAAGAGGAAGCATTCAATAATGCGGTTGATGTAGTCGAACGTCTTCACGATCCAACCGATCCAAGCATCGAACGTACGGTACCTCCGCATTCAGCACACGTTCAGCTCGATGACGTCCCTCGATCTCTTCATCCAGTTGAGGACGAGGGAGAGTTTCGTCAGCATGATGGCATGGCAACGGTGATGATGAAGTTACCGGCGTAGGGCTTCGGCTAAGCACTACGACGATATGACCGAGGTGTGTAACTATGGAGGGGGGCACCGCACACAGCTAAGAGAAGACTTGGTGTGTCTTTGGGGTGCCCCCTCCCACTTATATCAAAGGGGGAGGAGAGGTGGCCGGCCTAACGGGGGCGCGCACCATGGGGAGTCCAACTAGGATTCCCAATCCTAGTTGGAGTCCCCTTCCTTTCCAAGAGAGGGAGAGAGAGGGAAGGAGGAAGAGGGGAGAAGGAAAGAGGGGGGCGCCGAACCCTTCCTTGTCCAATTCAGACTTGCCATGGGGGGGGGCCTCCCCTTGTGGCCCTTCTCCTCTTTCCACTAAGGCCCATGAAGTCCCATGAACTTCCCCGGGGGTTCAGTAACCCCTTGCTCAAAACTTATCCGAAACGACCCGAACCATTCCGGTGTCCGAATGTAACCTTCCAATATATGAATCTTTACCTCTCGAGCATTTAGAGACTCCTCGTCATGTCCGTGATTGTTGGAGATATGCCCTAGAGGCAATCATGTATGATGATATTTCCCATGTGTTTATGTATAAATATAGTCCTTGGACATTATCAATGATGTGTATCAGCAAGTACATGACTTGTTTGTGGGTCTATGCATTGTATGATGACTGTCCTAAAAGGTCCCTAGTCGAAAGGGCTGTGTGGACGCGCAACCATCTAGACTAGCATATGACACGGTCGATGGCTTGGTCTCACTAGCCATGGAGCATTGGATGCTAACCGGATAATATGGACTTGGAAAGGTGCGGTCGGATTCGGACGTAGTTGGATCCGAGTCGAGATAAGGTCCGAGTCGGACAGACCCAACTATGAGGCGCAGCGATATGTCATCTGTGAGTCTCTAGTACAACATACGTTCTATGTCCTAAGACCCGAAAGCGCATTTACGTACTCGGGATGGTGACAGACTTGCTTTGGGCCGACCAAATGCTACTCCGTGATCGGGTAGTTACAAAGGTATGTTTTGGATTTGTCCAGTCCCATCTTTGCAAGACATGGTCGAGCAAGATGGGATTTGCCCTACGATCGGAGAGAGATATACTGGGCCCCCTCGTGTGATCCGACCAGGAACAGCATGGCCATGCGACAAGGATTATGAGATAATCCAGATTGTGGTCGGCATCACTCGAACGAGAAAGAGGTCGGGCTAGCACAAGGATGACAGTCTCGCCTTGAGCCCGACAACATATATCGTGTGGCAAAGGGAACAGAAGTGTGACACATTGTACAGGTTCACCTAACCAGCTTCATAGTCTAGTTGGTGGACGGCACGCCTTGCTAGAGGCCGCTACCAACCATGCAGGTCGGAGGAGATAAAAAATGTGACCAAGCCGACTTGAACCTAAGGGTCGCGCGCTTAAGGGAAGGAGCCTACGAGGTCGGTTCGTAGGACACTGGTCGGATGTGATCCGAACTGGACTAGGAACGTGACCGAGTAGACTTTGTGCTTTAGGGTCCGTGCAAGGCCCAAGTGTTGAGCCTGCGACGGACGCTTATATAAAGTGGAGGTGCGGCACACTCATGCGGATGATCGCTTCGGCGCGGCGACTAGGGTTTGCATGTGTTGCGAATAGCCACCTCCACTCGCCTCCGACTGTGTGATCGGACCTAGCAGTCCGCCGCACGGTGTTCCTCCTGCACGCGCGGATACCGTTAGAGGCGGTGCACTTGCGCCGCTTCCGGCGAACTTCGTATGTGGGATCGGACGACGGCTGTTCGAGGGAGATCGGATGAGGAGGAGACGATCCACGCGACGCTGCCCCAACTCTTCTTCCACGCACGCGGCCTTTGCGTCTAGTGGTAACGAATTGTGATCCATCTCCCGTAGCATGTTCCTAGATGTTCTGCGCGTAGGAAAATTTTAATTTGCAGTTGACGCACCCTACTGAAGAACCCAACAGTGATCTCATCCGGGACTGCGAACAAACTTCGGTCATTAAATCACATAACTCATAATACTAATCGTCATCGAACGTTAAGCGTGCGGACCCTACGGGTTCGAGAACTATGTAGACATGACCGACACACATCTCGGTCAATAACCAATAGAGGAACACGGATGCTCATATTGGCTCCTACATATTCTACGAAGATCCTTATCGGTCAAACCGCATAACAACATCGTTGTTCCTTTGTCATCGGTATGTTACTTGCCCGAGATTCGATCGTCGGTATCATCATACCTAGTTCAATCTCGTTACTGGAAAGTCTCTTTACTCGTTCCGTAATGCATCATCCCGTAACTAACTCATTAGTCACATTGCTTGCAAGGCTTATAGTGATGAGCATTTCCAAGAGGGCCCAGAGATACCTCTCCAATACACGGAGTGACAAATCCTAATCTCGATCAGTGCCAACTCAAAAAACACCATCGGAGACACCTGTAGAGAATCTTTATAATCACCTAGTTACGTTGTGACGTTTGATAGAACACAAGGTGTTCCTCCGGTATTCGGGAGTTGCATGATCTCATAGTCAGAGGAACATGTATAAGTCATGATGAAAGCAATAGCAATAAAACTAAACGATTGTAGCGACCCGACCTCAGACGGTCAAGCCTACGTATTCTTGTGCCATCCACGGATCAAGATGTCTTTGGCACACAGTACATCAATGTATATATCAAAGTGCAATCACATGTATAAATAACGTAAAACTGATATATACCTCATAATACCGCTGAAACAATCAAACGGGTGTGGAGTCCCATCAACGCCATCGGCGAAGTTGAGTGTAGACCGTAACCTGTATCGTAACTCTTACTCGTCAAGGAAATATACGCAACATGATACGTTGCAGCCGTGTAGGTCGATTACATTGAATGTACCGCAAGATCACAATAAGAGAAAACAGATGATAAACTATACTATATGCGGTATGGCTTTATGGCTCAGTATCTCGAAGTTTTGTTTCGCGTAAAAGCTGGTTTTATTTTCCCTACATCAAAGGAATAAATGAAGTCTGTACTATGGAGTTTTCTATCATGACATGGTTCCGCCCAACCGATGTCTCATAGCCCAAATCATCATAAGTTGCCCACAATTAAGTTATCAGTCCGGTGTTGAGAGTTCCGAGATAGATCCAAGTCCAGATGCTCAAATTGTCCGTAACCGGGGACACGGCTAATCGATTAGGTTTATAACCCTCTGCAGAGGTTTGTACACTTTACCCGCAAGATTCGATCCCTCTCTTTACGTTCTCGCACTTCGTGGTGTTTGAGAACAAGATGACGAAACATGGTCTTCGAAGAGTTCCTCCGACCACCGTCGGTGCCCATCCAATCCTACCGTAGTTCTACATCTGCTAGCACCGCCCCAGCCAGATTCACCACTAAGGTCAACCAAGCGAGCCCATAATGACTCGCGGTTTGCACAGGTAAGCTTCGGGCATGAAGTATTCTTCCGTCTCTTTGAGTCTGGGTGAAGCTTTCCGCAAGATGTCATGGCGCTTCTCCATGCATCCCGCCATCCTTTGGGTTCTCCAGGGTGCCCGTCAACCGTCCTTCACCCAAAGAGTGTGTATTGAATTCTTGGCTTGAGTCTTGAAGTCTTGAGGCCTTGAAAATGCAGTCCTTGCAGATGCCATCATGGAGTTGTCGTCATTGACGTAGATCCTGCATTCTCACATCACTCTCGTGCACTCATACCAAACCCCGTCTACTATAGCGTAGCATTAAAATAAATAACGTCCCGGGCTTGGTAACAGGGTGATGGGTTCCTACCTCATGCATACTACTCAACTACAAGGATTCAATAACACTCATCGAGGGGTGGTTGCAAAGATGCCACTAAATGCAATAAAACATAGGTATGAAAGTATGGTCAAAGTGAACTTGCACGGTAATACTTGATGAAGATAACAACATTTGTCGAGGAAAATGACTTGGTAAAACTAATCGTCACTCCGCTGAAAATCTATATAGTCAAACATAGTATTCACATAAGCAAACATCCTAGCAAACAATTTTAGCACTCAAATAACAATCAAAACAGCAAGGAAAATCGATAATAAAACTCAAACAAAATCAAAAGAACCTACAAAGAAAAACTCCTAACGAAGATCTATGACTTTGCTACAAACATCTAATATAGTTTTGCCGTAAGTAAAAACTTAACAACAATTAAAATACTAAACTAATAAATTAACAGAAAATAAAATGTAAAATAACTAATTTAACAGAAAGTATTTTTTTCCATAAAATTTTATTTGCAAAAAGAAACAAATAAAAAGCTTTTATAAAACTCTAACTATGACCTATAGAAGGTTTCATACAAAACTAAGGAAAATAAATTTTTTAAATAAAATAAAATTTTTCCTGTTGTCTAACAGAAACACAACTAATTTTGTCAAAAGTGACAAAAAGAAATAATTTAAAACTAATAAAAACAATAAAGAAAAAGCTAAAACAGAACTAATAATAAAACAGTATTGTTTTGCTAAAAACCTAATTTAAATTAACCTAGAAATAAAATACTAAATACTACTGGATAAACAAAGGTCCTAGAGACCAGGAGCAAAAAGAATTAATTAAAAACCTATTTTTAAACTCCCGGAATAAGCAAAACAAGCTTTAATTCAAATCTGATCTAACTCAATTTTTATAAATCCAAACATAGACAAATTATATATTTTTGGAAACTACAAGAAAATTGTGATCTAACGCAAAAAGAATCAGCATCATTGGACTTCTAGATCAAAAGTTATAAGCTAAACAAGAACGGAACTAAATCTGTTACGGAAATAAATCTGAAAACGAAAAAAACAACAAAGGAGTTACTCAGACGTGAGGCAGAGATGGTAGGAAGGAGACGGTGATGTGGAGGGCTGCTCCGGCGAGGGGCGGCGAGGTCGCGGCAGGGTGGGGTGGCGGAGGAGGGGTCGGGCGCTTGGGGAGGTGGCGCTGGGCGATGGGGAGGTTCAGGAGAGTTCTGGTGAGCGTTCTAGGCGGGAAAAGGAGGACGGTGGCGGAGGGTACGGGCAGGAGGGGGCGTGGTGATGGGAGGAATGGAACGAGGAGAGGGAGGGGTTTTATAGGCGGTCTCGGAGGCGCTGGGATGGAAAGACGAGGGAGATCGGGAAGGTGGAGATTCCCTGTCTCCATGGGTATGGAAAGCTTCATGTAAGGTGAGAGGAAACAGAGAAAGGAGATGATCTCTTGTTGGGCTAGAATAGGAAAGGGCTTAATGGGCCAGCAGGTTTTCCTAATAAAAACGATTCCATTCCTATTTTTAAAATTAGGAAACTAAAACAATAAAAAGGAAATCAAATTAATTCGGAATAAAGAGTTTTTATATACTAAAATTATCGGAAAAATAAAATATAGATGATGAGCATTATTCCACGGCCAAAATAAAAACTTAAAAAAATGTTTTTCAGAAAATCCCTAAAGGCTTTATTTCTTTTGCAAATAATTTTTTTTAAATAAAAACTTTGGTTTTTCTTGGCTCAAATATTTTCAAAAATGCCCCTGATTTTGGAGGGTCATTTTCCTCCGCTCTTTCTTGCTTGCAAGAATTTATTTTCGGGTATTTCTGGGAAGAAAAATAGAAAAGCAAGTGCAAATATTTGAAAGAATTAAATTGCAAAACTCCGTTCAAATTCTTTATAGTTGAAGAAGTCATGTCATCTTCTCTCATTGATTTTAATAGGATGAATTTGAATTTACGGAGAAGGGAAAGTCATTTTATTCCCTCTCATTCAAAAGTTTTTGAAAAGGTTCAAATTTCACTCAAGTTTAATTCACTCAAGCAAACAAACAAACAAGTCAATTAATTATATTAACATTCCAAAATTTGGGATGTTACAAACCTACCACACTAAAAATGAATCTCGTCCTCGAGATTCAAGAAGAAACTAACAAGAAAAGGTTAGGGGTTGGGGGTACGCTAGCAATTGTTTGGTCGGAAGATCAGGGGTGCTACCACACTTAAAAACAAGGTCATGGTTCCAATAAACTCAGATACTTCCTCTGGAGGGCTGACAATGTATGTCCCTTCACATATCTTACAATAGCTCCTTCATTAGCGCTCTTCTGTCAGAAGCATAGAGTTTTCCTCAGAAGCTTGGGTCGGTTCGTCAAAGTTGTGGTTCGTCCGAGACTGGATCTTCTTAGCTGATAGGTCCGTGTCCATTCTAGACAACTATCGAAATACTCATGGTGGTCTACAATTCATGGTTTCTCCTGCAGGAAAATGGTCGGGGTTGGATCTCAGCGTATAACCTACGATTGGCAACGGTTGCCTGTAAAGGGTTCCATCGTCCTACCATTCTATGGTTTTATGGCTTATCGCGTCGACACTCTTCTAAGGTTTTCAAGGCTCTCTGATTTTCCATCAACATATGATAGTTCATGATAGAAGTCTCCGGTATGGGGGCCAGTCCATCCCGTACTTGAATCATTACCACATACGTAAATATCGAATCACATATTCTAACACTTGGGCATCCTCACAAGCATTGCAGAATTTCTCTTGTACACGAACGAAGTTCGGATAATCCATTGGTTCTGCAAGCTGAACAAAACCTCTATCGTAACTTCACCACTCTCAGGTTTTTGCGTAACCTCCTACGGAACGTATGCTGATTTGATCACTGCTTCTTCCAAATTTATTCCTTTATCAAGGTTACATCTGTTCCTTTTCAAAATCTGGGCACGTGGGTTATGGCCCACTTCAACACTAGTGCAGCTTTAACTCATCCTTGGGGTAACTCTCTTGTTCCATATTACACATCCTTTAAATCCAAGAGTATTACATTTCTTCATACCATCATATCAAAAGCAAAACTCCAACTTTTTTTTTCCTTCGAACTACAGTCCGTGGAATATATATTTTCTTATCCATTAGTCTAGTCTTCTTCATAGGGTGCTACCACCCTTAAAATGAAATTCACAAATCCATCCATAGACCATATTTCTCATATCCTCGAAAATGGTCAAAATCTTTGTTCATAGAGTAACAACTCAAAAAAACCATGTATGAAATCATGACACATTAACTTTATTGATTTCATGAATTCATTACAATATCCGAGACTTTCATTACATAAATTCAACTCCATACCCTTATGGAAACAATTGCTTCCTACTACACTTATTACCAATATCAAAATTCCAACTACTCAGCTCCAGCTTTCATCTTGCCGGGCATTTACTAGCATAATGTCCTGCTTCCTTGCAACGAAAACAAATAATTTCTGATAAGTCTTTGGGCTTCTCGGGTTGGTGGCTGCTCTTTGGGTTCTTGGCTTCTTATCCGGACATTTATTAGCGTAATGACCTAAATCCTTGCACCGTAACAAGTGATATGACTCAGGTCCTTCTCTGCAGAAATTGGGTTGTTCTGAAGATGCCTTCGTCTTCTCTTCCTGGATTTCTCCGTAATGATCAGAGCTTCTATTTCCTGAGGGTCAAAGTTCACTTCTGCTGTCGATAAGTCTCCGAGATACTCTTGGCTTTCCTGTACCTTGGGGTAAATTTGGCACTGAGCCGGGAAATGAGTAACTCCTTCACACAGAAACAAGTAACATGCCCAATGGGCATTCTTCACCGGGTGATTCTCCTCGCAATGAGGGCGTCCATCCTTGGGTTCATCCTGGTTGTGTCCTATTTCTCCGCAAATCTTGTATGCACAAGGTTTCTCCTTGAGTTATCGTAGTGCTTAGGATAAGACGGGACCTCAAGAGAGTCTTCTTGAATTCTTCCCAAGTTTTGCTCCGTTACATCCTTGTATGGCTTGATGCATTTTCCACCAGGTTGCAAAGACTCTCGGTAAAATACTGAAGAGCATATTGAACCTCATACTTCCTTGCAATCATTTTCTTCTCGAAGTGATCCTCCATGTTTTGAATCCATATCTCAGACTCCAACTGAGTCACCGGTCCAGAGAATACCAGTCCTTCTTCATTCATCATCTATGGCTCCAAGGGTTTTAGGGTGAGATAAGAGAGAGTTGGATAGAGAGAGATACACACAATACAAACAATAGTTTTGAAGAAACGAGTTTTATTTTGGGGCTGTCGGAAAACATCAAACAAATGACAGCTCACAAATCATCGCATCTAACGTGGGTGTATAACAGGGGTTTGGTCTCTAAAGGTCAAATAATTCTTGAGGAACTTCAAATTCTTCAGGTCTTCGTAGTCTTCAATTGTTGCAGCTTCAACTCTTCTAATGCATGGTGAAATCCTGGTTACTTTGAAATGGCCATCGGTTGTCCGATATCTTTAATTCTTGGAGTGACTTGATTGATCTTCCGTGTGGTCAAAAGGGAAAGGTGTATATTCTAACTACTTGAGGTCGAGGGACTACTTGATAAAATCAGAAAAGATGAGAAGTAAGAGTCTTTAGAAAATAAAGTTTTTGAGACATCCTGTCCAAGGGGCTTTCCGATTTCTAGGGTCACGTCCCACGGTCAACATGTGCTCGATACCATCTCTCAGAGCGACCCGACCTCGAGACGGTCAAGCCTACGTATTCTTGTGCCATCCCTGGATCGGTATGCTGGCACACACAGTACATCAATGTATATATCAAAGTGCAATCACATGTATAAATAACGTAAAACTGATATATACCTCATAATACTCAGCGGAAACAATCAAACGGGTGTGGAGTCCCATCAACGCCATCGGCAGGTTGAGTGTAGACCGTAACCTGTATCGTAACTCTTACTCGTCGAGGAAATATCCGCAACATGATACGTTGCAGCCGTAGGTCAAAGACATTGAATGTACGGCAAGATCACAATAAGAGAAGCAGATGATAAACTATACTATATGCGGTATGGCTTTATGGCTCTGTGTCGAAGTTTTTGTTTGCGTAAAAGCTGGTTTTATTTTCCCTACATCAAAGGAATAAATGAAGTACGTACTATGGAGTTTTCTATCATGACATGGTTCCGCCAACCGATGTCTCATATAGCCCAAATCATCATAAGTTGCCCACAATTAAGTTATCATCCGGTGTTGAGAGTTCGAGATAGATCCAAGTCCAGATGCTCAAATTGTCCGTAGAATCGGGGACACGGCTAATCGATTAGGTTTATAACCCTCTGCAGAGGTTTGTACACTTTACCCGCAAGATTCGATCCCTCTCTTTACGTTCTCGCACTTGAGGGTGTTTGAGAACAAGATGACCAAACATGGTCTTCGAAGAGTTCCTCGACCACTTTGTCGGTGCCCATCCAATCCTACCGTAGTTCTACATCTGCTAGCACCGTCCCAGCCAGATTCACCACTAAGGTCAACCAAGCGAGCCCATAATGACTCGCGGTTGCACAGGTAAGCTTCCGGCATGAAGTATTCTTCCGTCTCTTTGAGTCTGGGTGAAGCTTTCCGCAAGATGTCATGGCGCTTCTCCATGCATCCCGGCCATCCACTGGGTTCTCCAGGTGCCCGTCAACCGTCCTTCACCCGATGAGTGTGTATTGAATTCTTGGCTTGAGTCTTGAAGTCTTGAGGCCTTGAAAATGCAGTCCTTGCGAGATGCCATCATGGAGTTGTCGTCATTGACGTAGATCCTGCATTCTCACATCACTCTCGTGCACTCATACCAAACCCGTCTACTATAGCGTAGCATTAAAATAAATAACGTCCGGGCTTGGTAACAGGGTGATGGGTTCCTACCTCATGCATACTACTCAACTACAAGGATTCAATAACACTCTTGAGGGGTGGTTGCAAAGATGCCACTAAATGCAATAAAACATAGGTATGAAAGTATGGTCAAAGTGAACTTGCTGGTAATACTTGATGAAGATAACAACGCTGTCGAGAAAATGACTTGGTAGAACTAATCGTCACTCCGTTGAAAATCTATATAGTCAAACATAGTATTCACATAAGCAAACATCCTAGCAAACAATTTTAGCACTCGAAATAACAATCAAAACAGCAAGGAAAATCGATAATAAAACTCAAACAAAATCAAAAGAAACTACAAAGAAAAACTACTAACGAAGATCTATGACTTTGCTACAAACATCTAATATAGTTTTGCCGTAAGTAAAAACTTAACAACAATTAAAATACTAAACTAATAAATTAACAGAAAATAAAATGTAAAATAACTAATTTAACAGAAAGTATTTTTTTTCCATAAAATTTTATTTGCAATAAGAAACAAATAAAAAGCTTTTATAAAACTCTAACTATGACCTATAGAAGGTTTCATACAAAACTAAGGAAAATAAATTTTTTAAATAAAATAAAATTTTTCCTGTTGTCTAACAGAAACACAACTAATTTTGTCAAAAGTGACAAAAAGAAATAATTTAAAACTAATAAAAACAATAAAGAAAAAAGCTAAAACAGAACTAATAATAAAACAGTATTGTTTTGCTAAAAACCTAATTTAAATTAACCTAGAAATAAAATACTAAATACTACTGGATAAACAAAGGTCCTAGAGACCAGGAGCAAAAAGAATTAATTAAAAACCTATTTTTAAACTCCCGGAATAAGCAAAACAAGCTTTAATTCAAATCTGATCTAACTCAATTTTTATAAATCCAAACATAGACAAATTATATATTTTTGGAAACTACAAGAAAATTGTGATCTAACGCAAAAAATAATCAGCATCATTGGACTTCTAGATCAAAAGTTATAAGCTAAACAAGAACGGAACTAAATCTGTTACGGAAATAAATCTGAAAACGAAAAAAACAACAAAGGAGTTACCTGTACGTGAGGCAGAGATGGTAGGAAGGAGACGGTGATGTGGAGGCTGCTCCGCGAGGGGGCGAGGTCGCTTGGCGAGGTGGGGTGGCGGAGGAGGGGTCGGCGCTGGGGAGGTGGCGCTGAGGCGATGGGGAGGTTCCAGGAGAGCTCCCGTGAGCGTTCTAGGCAGGAAAAGGAGGACGGTGGCGAGGAGAATGCGGGCAGGAGGGGCGTGGTGATGGGAGGAATGGAACGAGGAGAGGGAGGGGGTTTTATAGGCGGTCTCGGGAGGCGCTGGGATGGAAAGACGAGGGAGATCGGGAAGGTGGAGATTCCTGTCTCCATGGGTATGGAAAGCTTCTGTAAGGTGAGAGGAAACAGAGAAAGGAGATGATCTCTTGTTGGGCTAGAATAGGAAAGGGCTTAATGGGCCAGCAGGTTTTTCCTAATAAAAGCGATTCCATTCCTATTTTAAAATTAGGAAACTAAAACAATAAAAGGAAATCAAATCAATTCGGAATAAAGAGTTTTTATATACTAAAATTATCAGAAAAATAAAATATAGATGATGAGCATTATTCCACGGCCAAAATAAAAACTTAAAAAAATGTTTTTCAGAAAATCCCTAAAGGCTTTATTTCTTTTTGCAAATAATTTTTAAATAAAAACTTTGGTTTTTCTTGGCTCAAATATTTTCAAAAATGCCCCTGATTTTGGAGGGTCATTTTCCTCCGCTCTTTCTTGCTTGCAAGAATTTATTTTCGGGTATTTCTCGGGAAGAAAAATAGAAAAGCAAGTGCAAATATTTGAAAGAATTAAATTGCAAAACTCCGTTCAAATTCTTTATAGTTGAAGGAGTCATGTCATCTTCTCTCATTGATTTTAATAGGATGAATTTGAATTTACGGAGAAGGGAAAGTCATTTTATTCCCTCTCATTCAAAAGTTTTTGAAAAGGTTCAAATTTCACTCAAGTTTAATTCACTCAAGCAAACAAACAAACAAGTCAATTAATTATATTAACATTCCAAAATTTGGGATGTTACAACGATCATTTATGCTAAGCTAACGGGTGGGTCTTGTCCATCACATCATTCTCTAATGATGTGATCTCGTTCATCAAATGACAACACATGTCTATGGTCAGGAAACTTAACCATCTTTGATTAACGAGCTAGTCAAGTAGAGGCATACTAGGGACACTCTGTTTTGTCTATGTATTCACACATGTACTAAGTTTCCGGTTAATACAATTCTAGCATGAATAATAAACATTTATCATGATATAAGGAAATATAAATAAAAACTTTATTATTGCCTCTAGGGCATATTTCCTTCACATAGCAAGTAGCTAGATGGTTTGTTCTCTCTTTTTGATCTTCAATACAATGTTCTCCTAGATGTTCTTGGAGTTCTATCCGATGTAATCTTCTTTTGCGGTCTGTTTATTGGGATCCGATGAATTGTGGGTTTATGATTAGATTATTCGTGAATATTAATTGACTCTTCTGAATTATTTTACGCATGATTATTATAGCATTGTATTTCTCTCTGATTTATCTGTTTAGTTTGGCCAACTAGATTGATTTATCTTTCAATGGAAGAGGTGCTTTGTGACGGGTTCAATCTTGTGGTGTTCAATCCCAGTGACAGAAAAGGACATGATACGTATTTCTATTGTTGCCATTAAGGATAAAAATATGGGATTTATTCATATTGCTTGGGTTTACTTTGACTACGACATGTCATCTTGCTTAGGGCATTACTCTATTTTTATTAACTTAATACCCTAGATGCATGCTGGATAGCGGTTGATGGGTGGAGTAGTAGTAGTAGATGCAGGCATGAGTCATTCTACTTGTCTCGGACGTGATGCCTATATACATGATCATTGCCGTGAATATCGTCATAACTATGCATGTTTGTATCAATTGCCAAACAGTAATTTGTTCACCCACCATATGTTATGTGCTCGAGAGAGAAGCCTCTAGTGAAGACTATGGCCCCTGGGTCTACTTTTATCATATACAAGAACACAAAAATGCCTTGCTGAAATTTTATTTATTTTATTTTGTTTTGCAATTTATCTTATCACCTACCACTACGATATTTGATCCTTGCAAATAACCACCGAGGGGATTGACAACCCCATTGTTTGCGTTGGGTGCAAGTATTTGCTTTTTTGTGTGTAGGTGTTGGTAACGAGGTTCTGTGTGGTTCTCCTACTGGATTGATAACCTTGGTTCTTAACTAAGGCAAATACTTATCTCTAATGTACTGCTTCATCCTCTCCTCTTTGGGGAAATCCCTACACAGCTCACAAGTAGCAGGAATAATTTCTTGCGCCGTTGCCGGGGAGAATTCATGTCAAAGTAGTCACCCATCAACTTGCCAATTTCTGGTGCCAACACCGGGGAGACATCACCAAAACCTATCAAGTACATTCGCACAAACTATCATCTACTTGCTCTTAATTTTTTCCTTTTTATTTACCTTTGTCTCTCGTTTTCATCTCCCCCACTTCTAATTTTTTAACAAAAACACAAAAACATTTTTATTTGCTTGCTTGCTTCCTTTTATAGCCTTCATGTCATGACTGAAGAACAGAAAGAAAAACAAGAAAATTTGGATAACTATGGATCCTCATCCACTTGCTAATCTTTTGAAAAAATCCAATTATGATGAATCAATCGATAGCAAGTTGAGTGCACTTGATTATCTCTATGAAGTTTTGCTTGAAAACTTGAATCAGAAAATTGTGAGGAAATGTGAGAAGAATAAATTTATAAAGTCATTCGTGATAGTTCCTTGAATGAAAAGCATGATTGCAATGATGTTAGAATTGAAGGAAATATGCCCTAGAGGCAATAATAAAGTTGTTATTTATATTTCCTTATATCATGATAAATGTTTATTATTCATGCTAGAATTGTATTAACCGGAAACTTAGTACATGTGTGAAAACATAGACAATCAGAGAGTCACTATTATGCCTCTACTTGACTAGCTTGTTGAATCAAAGATGGTTAAGTTTCCTAGCCATAGACATGAGTTGTCATTTGATTAACGGGATCACATCATTAGAGAATGATGTGATTGACTTGACCCATTCCGTTAGCTTAGCACTTGATCGTTTAGTTTGTTGCTATTGCTTTTTTCATGACTTATACATGTTCCTATGACTATGAGATTATGCAACTCTCGAATACTGGAGGAACACTTAGTGTGCTATCAAACGTCACAACGTAACTGGGTGATTATAAAGATGCTCTACAGCGCCTCCAATGGTGTTTGTTGAGTTGGCATAGATCGAGATTAGGATTTGTCACTCCAAGTATCGGAGAGGTATCTCTGGGCCCTCTTGGTAATGCACATCACTATAAGCCTTGCAAGCAATGTGACTAATGAGTTAGTTGCGGGATGATGCATTACGAAATGAGTAAAGAGACTTGCTGGTAACGAGATTGAACTAGGTATTGAGATACCGACGATCGAATCTCGGGCAAGTAACATAACGATGACAAAGGGAACAACGTATGTTGTTATGCGGTTTGACCGATAAAGATCTTCATAGAATATGTAGGAACCAATATGAGCATCCAGGTTCCGCTATTGGTTATTGATCGGAGACGAGTCTCAGTCATGTCTACATATTTCTCGAACCCGTAGGGTCCGCACGCTTAACGTTCGATGACGGTCGGTATTATGAGTTTATGTGTTTTGATGTACCAAATGTAGTTCGATGTCCCAGATGTGATCACGGACATGACGAGGAGTCTCGAAATGGTTGAGACATAAAGATTGATATATTGGACGGCTATGTTCGGACACCAGAAGGGTTCCGAGAGGTTTCGGATAAAAACCGGAGTGCTGGAGGGTTATTGGAACCCCCGGGGGAACTAATGGGCCTTGATGGGCCTTAGTGGAGAGAGAGAGAGGGGCGGCCAGGGCAGGCCGCGCGCCCCCTCCACCTTGAGTCCAAATAGGAAAAGGAAGGGGGCGGCGCCCCCCTTTTCCTTTCCCCCTCCCCTCTCTCCCTTTTGGTGGAAACCTACTAGGACTTGGAGTCCTAGTAGGATTCTCCTCTTGGGGGCGTGCCAAGGAGGGCCGGCCAGCCTCCCCCTCCCTCCTTTATATACGTGGGGAGGGGGGCACCCTAGAACACACAAGTTGATTGTTTAGCTGTGTGTGGTGCCCCCCTCCATAGATTTCCGCCTCGGTCATATCATTGTAGTGCTTAGGCGAAGCCCTGCGTCGGTAACTTCATCATCACCTTCATCATGCCGTTGTCTTGTGAAGCTCTCCTCGACACTCACCTGGATCTAGAGTTCGTGGGACATCACCGAAGCTGAACGATGTGCAGATTATGGAGGTGCCGTACTTTCGGTACTAGGATCGGCGGATCGTGAAGACGTCACGACTACATCAACCGTGTTGTGATAACGCTTCGCTTTCGGTCTCACGAGGGTACGTGGACAACACTCTCCCTCTCGTTGCTATGCATCACCTAGATGGATCTTGCGTGTGCGTAGGGATTTTTTGAAATTACTGCGTTCCCCAACAGTGGCATCCGAGCCAGGTCTATGCGTAGATGTTATATGCACGTGTAGAAGACAAAGAGTTGTGGGCGATAATAGTCATACTGCTTACCAGCATGTCATACTTTGATTCGGCGGTATTGTTGGATGAAGCGGCCCGGACGAACATTATGCCTACGCTTACGCGAGACAGGTTCTACCGATGTGCTCTGCACACAGGTGGTGGCGGTGTCGATTTCTTCTACTTTAGTTGAATCGAGTGTGGCTACGCCCGGTCCTTGTTGAAGGTTAAAACAACACACTTGACGAAACATCGTTGTGGTTTTGATGCGTAGCTAAGAACGGTTCTTGCTCAGCCCGTAGCAGCCACGTAAAACATGCAACAACAAAGTAGAGGACATCTAACTTGTTTTTGCAGGGCATGTTGTGATGAGATGGTCAAGACATGATGCTAAATTTTATTGTATGAGATGATCATGTTTTGTAACAGAGTTATCGGCAACTGGCAGGAGCCATATGGTTGTCGCTTTATTGTGTGCAATGCAATCGCCCTGTAATTGTTTTTTACTTTATCACTAAGCGGTAGCGATAGTCGTAGAAACAATAGTTGGCGGGACGACAACGATGCTACGATGGAGATCAAGGTGTCGTGCCGGTGGCGATGGTGATCATGGCGGTGCTTTGGAGATGGAGATCAAAGGCACAAGATGATGATGGCCATATCATATCACTTATATTGATTGCATGTGATGTTTATCCTTTATGCATCTTATTTTGCTTAGTTCAACGGTAGCATTATAAGATGATCTCTCACTAAATTTCAAGGTCCAAGTGTTCTCCCTGAGTATGCACCATTGCGAAAGTTCGTCGTGCCGAGTGATACGTCTCCAACGTATCTATAATTTATGAAGTATTCATGCTATAATATTATCCATCTTAGATGTTTTGTATGCATTTATATGCTATTTTATATGAATTTTGGGACTAACCTATTAACCTAGAGCCCAGTGCCAGTTTCTGTTTTCTCCTTGTTTTTGAGTTTTGCAGAAAAGGAATACCAAACGGAGTCCAATTGACGAGCCAATTTTTGATGATTTTTTATGGACCAAAAGAAGACCTCGGAGTAAAAGAGTTGGGCCAGGAGAGTCCCGGGGTGCCCACCGAGGGTGGGGGGCGCGCCCACCCCCCCCAGGCGCGTGGGCCTGCCTCATGGACACCTCGGGCACCTCCTTGACATGAGACCGACGCCAAAAATTCCTATAAATACAGAAACCTCGGAAAATTAACCTAGATCGGAAGTTCCGCCGCCGCAAGCCTCTCAGAGCCACGAGAAATCAATCTAGGCCCTCTCCGCGCCCACACGGAGGGGGCCATCATCACCGTGGCCATGGAGGAGTATCCTGAGGGGCCATCATCATCATGAAGGCCAAGGACCAGAGAGTGGAGGCCATGGAGGAGGAAGGACAAGGGGGAGAACCTCTCCTCCTCTCTCTTGGTGGCACCGGAGTGCCATCGGGAGGGGAATCATCGCCGCGGTGATCGTCTTCATCAACATCACCATCATCATCACCATCCTCATCTCTTTTACGCAGTCCACTCTCCCGCACCCCGCCGTAATCCCTACTTGAACATGGTGCTTTATGCCACATATTATGATCCAATGATGTGTTGCCATCCTATGATGTTTTGAGTAGATATCTTTTGTCTTTGGGTTGATTGATGATCTAGATTGGTATGAGTTGTATGTTTTATTTTGGTGCTGTCCTATGGTGCCCTCCGTGTCGCGCAAGCGTGAGGGATTGCCGCTGTAGGGTGTTGCGATACGTTCTTGATTCGCTTATAGTGGGCTAGTGAGTGACTGAAACACAAACCCAAGTAAGAGGGATTGTTGCGTATGGGAATAAAGAGGACTTGATGCTTTAATGCTATGGTTGGGTTTTACCTTAATGATTTTTAGTAGTTGCGGATGCTTGCTAGAGTTCCAATCATAAGTGAATATGATCCAAGTAGAGAAAGTATGTTAGCTTATGCCTCTACCTCATATGAAACTGCAATAGTGATCACCGGTCTTGTTAACAGTTGCCTAGGACAATTCCGCACACCGATCCACCATTATTCCACGCTCGCTATTTATAATATTTAGTAATATATTCTAACTTTATGATAACAACACCTAATTTTGTATTTTAGCTCTCCGATATCATACAAAGTTATCCTCTTCGTACCCACAACGTAGTTTTATTTCTCGTTTCTAGTTGGAAGCAAACGTTCAAATTACGTGAAATGAGTCGTATGGCAGTAGAATAGGGATTGAGAGAATATTGATCTTACCTTTAGCTCCTTGTTGGTTCGACACTCATTACTTATCACTTCCACCATGATTCCCTGCACTTGGGGATTATCAAGCTCTTTTCTGGCGCCGTTGCCGGGGAGCAATAGCGTGGGATTGATATTCTCGTGTGTGCTTGTTTGCTTTTTTCACTAAGTAGATTTTATTTTTACTTTTTGTTTCTGTTTAGTTGTGGGTGAAACATACAAAAAATTTTAAAAAATGAAAGTACAAAAAAATTATTACTTGCCTCTCATGCCTGAAACGTTTTTCAAAAAGAGAAGTGATTGGAAAGTTATGCATTGAAGAAGTGAGGGTCGACCTTGAGCACTTGTGTTCATGCTCACGGAAACAATGTAGAATTTTTCATGGAAGTTTCTCTGTAAATAATTATCCCCTTGTATATATCCATTTTATTATAAAAATAATGTTCCGAGCTTTGGTTTTAGGATGATTAGATTGCATGTTTACTATGTGCAGAACAAAAACAGAAACTTTGGCTGTAGTGCATGAATTTACATTTTTTACTGGAGAGTCAAATGGGTCTGAAACTTTTTGCACATTAATTCTGTACAAATTTGTCAAATTTTCAAATTTAGTTCATAGTTTTAGGAGTTACAGAAGTTTACCAAACTTCCAGATTACTACAGACTGTTCTGTTTTTAACAGATTCTGTTTTGCGTGTGTTGTTTGCTTATTTCGATGAATCTATGGCTAGTATCGGGGGGTATGAACCATAGAGAAGTTGGAATACAGTAGGTTTAACACCAATATAAATAAAGAATGAGTTCATTATAGTACCTAAAGGTAGCAATTTGCTTTATTACACTAACGGATCTCACAAGTTTTTGTTAAAGTTTTGTGTGGATGAAGAGTCCGAAGGTCGAGGAGCTATCAATATGAGAAGAATAAAGAGAGGCAAGAGTTCAAGCTTGGGGATTCCCAAGGCTCCCCAAGTAAATATTTCAAAAGGATACTCAAGCATCTAAGCTTGGGGATGCCCCGGTTGGCATCCCATCTTTCTTCTTCAACAAATATCGGTATACCTCGGTTTTTGTTTTGTTCACATGATTTGTGTCCTTTGTGTTTTTGTTTTTCCTTTAAGAACCATGCTAGCATGAGATAGCCCTTCATTGATTTATAGAATACTTCATGTGCTTCACTTAAATCTTTTAAGTATGACCTTACAGAATTGCTCTTTGTGCTTCACTTAAATCTTTTGAGTATGGTTTTTATAGAATGCTTCATGTGCTTCACTTATACATTTTGAGCTTGGATATTGGTTAGTCTATATTAATTGTAGAATGCTCCATGAACTTCACTTATATCTGTTGGAGTATGAATAATACTACTCCCTCCATTCCCTTATACATGGCCACAAACTCATATTACAGGTACCAAGATAAAATTTAATGATTGCTTTGCAAGTCAACTATTCTTTTTGATAACCGGGATCATTAATACGCCACAAGCATGCAACGAATGAATGGAAGGAAGTAGCTAAGTGTCATTATGACTACATGAATGTAAGTATTAAAAAGTTGCAAGTACGAGAAAACATCATTAACGTTTGCCTCGGTTACTGTTGGTGGCCTTGTATTGATGCAAAATGTATTTTTGATAGTGGCCTTGTATAAGGGAATGGAGGGAGTATCATTTAAAGTGGGTTTGGAAGAGTGTAAACTTTAGGAATTAGTGATCCCACTATTTTGAAGGGTGTTGAATCTTAGTGTGATATTTATGAAAGTGGATTTGGAAGAGTGTCAACTTTAGCTAGTAATGATTCCACTATTTCGGAAGAGGTTCCAATTGATTATGAGAACAAGGTTTCTATTCTTGTTGCTACTGAAATTTTTTATGCGGGAGGAATACATGCTTGTAGGAGTTGCAATAATATCAAGTTTCCTCTCTATGTGCTTAAAGTTTTGAAGTTATACTTGTTTTGCCTTCCTATGCTAGTTGATTCTTGTTCCCATAAGTTGTGTGCTCACAAAATCCCTAGGCATAGGAAGTTGGTTAGAATAAATTGTGCTAGTCATATTCTTCAAGATTGTCTCCTTGTGCTTCAGTTCCTACCTTTTATGTGAGCATCATTGAAATCATCATGCCTAGCTAAAAGGCATTAAAGAAAAGCGCTTGTTGGGAGACAACCCAATATTTACCCTTACTGTTTTTGTGTGTTTAAATGATTAAGCTACTGTAGTAATCATGTTTTATAGCTTTTGTTTCAATAAAGTGCCAAGTAAGACCTTTGGGAAGACTTAGGAGAAAGTTAATGTGATCTTGCTGTAAAAAACAGAAACTTTGTGCTCACGAGATTAGCTGTCATTTTTTATAGAAGAGTATTTTTGAGTTGATTATTTTTTCAGAATATTAATAGACAAATTCCTTACGTCCACCAATTTATTTCATAATTTTTGGAGTAGCAGAAGTATGGTTTATGTTCAGATCATTACAGACTATTCTGTTTCTGACAGATTCTGTTTTCATTGCATAGTTTGCTTGTTTTCTAGTTTCTATGACTTATATTTCTCAATATAAATTGTAGAAATGATATGGTACAGTAGACATTGTGTGAGAACAATTATGAAACTTGTCCTTAACAGTACCAAAGTGAATGGTTTACTCTTTATCGTACTAACCTATCTCACGAAGTTTGGTTAAGTTTTGTGTGATTGGAGTTTTCAAGCTTTGGGTGAGATATAGATATGAGGAGAATAAGGAGTGGAAAGACCCTAAGCTTGGGGATACCCAAGGCACCCCAAGGTAATATTCAAGGAAGACTCAAGCGCCTAAACTTGGGGATGCCCCGGGAGGCATCCTCTTTAAATCTTCAAAACTATCGGTATACCTTACTTGGAGCTATATTTTTATTCATCACATGATACGTGTTTTGCTTGGAGCGTATTTTCAATTTTACTTGCTGTTTGAATAAAATCATTGGATCTAAAATATTGAATGAAAAAGAATCCTCCCATGGCTAGTTAATTAATTGACTACTCAGTGTTCTTCACTCATATCTTTTGGAGTAGTTTGTCATTTACTCATGTGCTTCATGTATATCCTATGAGTAAATGGTTGAATAAATTGAATGTCATAAATCTGAATTTATATATGTTTCATATGCTTATAACATGGGTAGTAATGACTTCACACATAATAAGTATAGGTAGTAAACTTATTGAAAGTTAGCAAACGTAGAATTGGTCACTTGAACAATTCATGAAAGAATATTGAAGGAGAGAGGATTTCACATATAAATATACTATCTTGGACATCTTTCAGAATTGTGAGCACTCATTAAAATATGACATGCTAAAAGGTTGATGTTGGACAAGGAAGACAACGTAATGGGTTATGTTTTCTTATATCTGAAATAAAGTATATTGTCATGGATCGCCTAACACGTTGAGCTTGCCTTTTCCCCTCATGCTAGCCAAATTCTTTGCACTAAGTAGAGATAATACTTGTGCTTCCAAATATCCTTAAACCAATTTTTGCCATGAGAGTCCACCATACCTACCTATGGATTGAGTAAGATCATTCAAGTAAGTTGTCATCGGTGCAAGCAATAAAAATTGCCCTCTAAATATGTATGATTGACTAGTGTGGAGGAAATAAGCTTTATACGATCTTATGATGTGGAAGAAATAAAAGCGACGGACTGCATGATAAAGGTTCATATCACAAGTGGCAATATAAAGTGACATTCTTTTGCATTAATATTTTGTGCATCCAACCTTGAAAGCACATGGCAACCTCTGCTTCCCTCTGCGAAGGGCCTATCTATTATTATTATCTTCTACCTTATGCAAGAGTCATGGTGATCGTCACCTTTGCTTTTTTACATTTTATCCTTTGGCAAGCACCTTGTGTTGGAAAGATTCTGATATATATATATCCAATTGGATGTAAGGCATCAAGAACTATTATTGTTGACATTACCCTTGAGGTAAAAGGTTGGGAGGCGAATCTATAAGCCCCTATCTTTCTCTGTGTCTGATTAAAACTTTGAACCCATAAGTATCGTGTGAGTGTTAGTAATTGTGAAAGACTAAATGATAGTTGAGTATGTGGAGTTTGCTAAATCAAAGCTCTGACATAGACACTTCCTGAAAATAAGATGAATTGCAATGGATGCTGTTTGTTAGTTTTCAAGAAAGTTTATGATCTATACTTTAACATGTGAATGGCTTGTTACTTGATCATGAAAAGTTTTATCACGATGAGCTACTGTTATGACATATAATGATGCTAGAAAAGGTGATTGAAATTATCATTGATCAAACTTGTGCACTGCTAGCATTCACACTTCATAAATTCTTTCTTTTCTCATTTACCTACATGAGGACGAGCAGGAATTAAGCTTGGAGATGCTGATACGTCTCCAAAGTATCTATAATTTATGAAGTATTCATGCTATTATATTATCCATCTTAGATGTTTTATATGCATTTATATGCTATTTTATATGATTTTTGGGACTAACCTATTAACCTAGAGCCCAGTGCCAGTTTCTGTTTTCTCCTTGTTTTTGAGTTTTGCAGAAAAGGAATACCAAACGGAGTCCAATTGATGAGCCAATTTTTGATGATTTTCTATGGACCAAAAGAAGACCTCGAAGTAAAAGAGTTGGGCCAGGAGAGTCCCAGGGTGCCCACGAGGGTGGGGGCGCGCCCACCCAGTGGCGTGGGCCTGCCTCAGGACACCTCGTGCACCTCCTTGACGTGAGACCGACGCCAAAAATTCCTATAAATACAGAAACCTCGGAAAATTAACCTAGATCAGAAGTTCTGCCGCCACAAGCCTCCGTAGCCACGAGAAATCAATCTAGGCCCTCTTCGGCACCCTGCCGGAGGGGGCCATCATCATCGGTGGCCATGTAGGAGTATCCTGGAGGGGACATCATCATCATGAAGGCCAAGGACCAGAGGGTGGAGGCCATGGAGGAGGAAGCACAAGGGGGATAACCTCTCCTCCTCTCTCTTGGTGGCACCGGAGTGCCATCGGGAGGGGAATCATCGCCGCGGTGATCGTCTTCATCAACATCACCATCATCATCACCATCCTCATCTCTTTTACGCGGTCCACTCTCCCGCACCCCGCTGTAATCCCTCATATGAAACTGCAATAGTGATCACCGGTCTTGTTAATAGTTGCCTAGGACAATTCCGCACACCGATCCACCATTATTCCACGCTTGCTATTTATAATATTTAGTAATATATTCTAACTTTATGAGAACAGAACCTAATTTTATATTTTAGCTCTCCGATATCATACAAAGTTATCCTCTTCATACCCACAACATAGTTTTATATCTCGTTTCTAGTTGGAAGCAAGCGTTGAAATTGTCGTGAGAGTCGTATCAGTGGCAGATAGGGCTTGAGAGAATATTGATCTTACCTTTAGCTCCTTGTTGGGTCGACACTCATTACTTATCACTTCCACCTTTGAAAATTGCTACGATGATTCCCTGCACTTGGGGATTATCATCGAGACACCACGTGATGATCGGGTGTGATAAGCTCTACGTTCACATACAACGGGTGCAAGCCAGTTTTGCACACGCAGAATACTCTGGTTAAACTTGACGAGCCTAGCATATGCAGATATGGCCTGGAACACTGAGAACGAAAGGTCGAGCGTGAATCATATAGTAGATATGATCAACACAGTGATGTTCACCATTGAAAACTACTCCATATCACGTGATGATCGGACATGGTTTAGTTGATTTGGATCACGTGATCACTTAGATGGTTACAAGGATGTCTATCTAAGTGGGAGTTCTTAAGTAATATGATTAATTGAACTTTAATTTATCATGAACTTAGTACCTGATAGTATTTTGCATGTCTATGTTGTTGTAGATCAATGGCCCATGCTACTTTTCCTTTGAATTTTAATGCGTTCCTAGAGAAAGCTAAGTTGAAAGATGATGGTAGCAACTACATGGACTGGGTCCGTAACTTGAGGATTATCCTCATTGCTGCATAGAAGAATTACGTCCTGGAAGCACCGCTAGGTGTACCACCCACGCCGGCAACTGCAGACATTGTGAATGCCTGGCAGTCGCGTGTTGATGACTACTCGATAGTTTAGTGTGCCATGCTTTACGACTTCAACGACGTTTTGAACGTCATGGAGCATATGAGATGTTCCAAGAGTTGAAGTTAATATTTCAAGCAAATGCCCGAATTGAGAGATATGAAGTCTCCAATAAGTTCTACAACTATAAAATGGAGGAGAATAGTTACATGGTGAACATATACTCGTAATGTCTTGGTACCACAACCACTTGACTCAATTGGGAGTTAATCTTTACGATGATAGTGTCATTGACAGAGTGCTTCAATCAGAGCCACCAAGCTACAAAAGCAACGTGATAAACTATAATATGCAAGGGATGTATAACATAATGCCCGAGCACTTCGCAAAGCTAAAGGCTGCGGAGGTCGAAATCAAGAAGGAGCATCAAGTGTTGATGGTCAACAAGACCACCAGTTTCAAGGAAAAGGATAAAGGGAAGAACGGGAACTTCAAGAAGAACGGCAAGCAAGTTGCTTCTCAAGTGAAGAAGCCCAAGTCTGAACCTAAGGCTGAGACTGAGTGCTTCTACTGCAAAGGGACTAGTCACTGGAAGTGGAACTGCCCCAAGTATTTGGCGGATAAGAAGGATGGCAAGGTAAACAAAGGTATATGTGATATACATGTTATTGATGTGTACCTTACTAATGCTTGCGGTAGTGCACAGGTATTTGATCTTTGGTTACTGTTGCTAATATTTGCAACTCGAAACAGGGACTACGGATTAAGCAAAGATTGGCTAAGGACGAGGTGACGATGCACATGGGAAATGGTTTCAAAGTCGATGTGATTGCCGTCGGCACACTACCTCTACATCTACCTTCGAGATTAGTTTTAGACCTGAATAATTGTTATTTGGTGCCAGCGTTAAGCATGAACATTATATCTGGATCTTGTTTGATGCGAGACGGTTATTCATTTAAATACGAGAATAATGGTTGTTCTATTTTATGAGTAATATCTTTTATGGTCATGCACCCTTGAAGAGTGGTCTATTTTTGTTGAATCTCGATAGTAGTGACACACATATTCATAATATTGAAGCCAAAAGATGCAGAGTTGATAATGATAGTCAACATATTTGTGGCACTGCCGTTTGGGTCATATTGGTGTAAAGCGCATGAAGAAACTCCATTCTGATGGACTTTTCGAATCACTTGATTATGAATCACTTGGTACTTGCGAACCATGCCTCATGGGCAAGATGACTAAAACTCCGTTATACGGAACAATGGAGCGAGCAACAGATTTATTGGAAATCATACATACCGATGTATGTGGTCCAATGAACATTAAGGCTCGCGGCAGGTATCGTTATTTTCTGACCTTCATAGATGATTTGAGCAGATATGCGTATATCTACTTGATGAAACATAAGTCTGAAACATTTGAGAAGTTCAAAGAATTTCAGAGTGAAGTGGACAATCATCGTAACAAGAAAATAAAGTTTCTGTGATCTGATTGTGGAGGAGAATATTTGAGTTATGAGTTTGGTCTTCATTTGAAACAATGCGGAATAGTATTGCAACTCACTCCACCCGGAACACCACAGCGTAATGGTGTGTCCGAGCGTCGTGTCGTGCTTTACTAGATATGGTGCGATCTATGATGTCTCTTACTAATTTACCGCTATTGTTTTGGGGTTATGCTTTAGAGACAGCTGCATTCACGTTAAATAGGGCACCATCTAAATCCGTTGAGACGACACCTTATGAACTGTGGTTTGGCAAGAAACCCAAGTTGTCGTTTCTTAAAGTTTGGGGCTGCGATGCTTATGTGAAAAAGCTTCAACTTGATAAGCTCGAACCCAAATCGGAGAAATGTGTCTTCATAGATTACCCAAAGGAGACTATTGGGTACACCTTCTATCACAGATCCAAAGGCAAGACATTCGTTGCTAAGAATGGATCCTTTCTAGAGAAGGAGTTTCTCTCGATAGAAGTGAGTGGGAGGAAAGTAGAACTTGATGAGGTAATGCATACTGCTCCCTTATTGGAAAGTAGTTCATCACAGAAATCTGTTCCTGTGACTACTACACCAATCAGTGAGGAAGCTAATGATGATGATCATATAACTTCAGATCAAGTTACTACTGAACCTCCTAGGTCAACCAGAGTAAGATCCACACCAGAGTGGTACAGTAATCCAGTTCTGGAGGTCATGTTACTTGACCATGACGAACGTGCGAACTATGAGGAAGCGATGATGAGCCCAGATACCGCGAAATGGCCTGACGCCATGAAATCTGAGATGGGATCCATGTATGAGAACGAAGTGTGATCTTTGGTTGACTTGCCCGATGATCGGCAAGCCATTGAGAATAAATGGATCTTCAAGAAGAAGACTGGCGCTGACGGTAATGTTACTGTCTACAAAGCTCAACTTGTTGCGAAAGGTTTTCGATAAGTTCAAGGAGTTGACTACGATGAGACATTCTCACCCGTAGTAATGCTTAAGTCCGTCCGAATCATGTTAGCAATTGCTGCATTTTATGATTATGAAATTTGGCAAATGGATGTAAAGACTGCATTCCTGAATGGATTTCTGGAAGAACAGTTGTATGTGATGCAACCTAAAGGTTTTATCAATCCAAACGATGCTAACAAAGTGTGCAAGCTGCAGCGATCCATTTATGGACAGGTGCAAACATCTCGGAGTTGGAACAAACGTTTTGATAGCATGATCAAAGCATATGGTTTTATACAGACTTTTGGAGAAGCCTGTATTTACAAGAAAGTGAGTGGGAGCTCTGTAGCATTTCTAATATTATATGTGGATGACATATTGTTGATTGAAAATGATATAGAATTTCTGGATAGCATAAAAGGATACTTGAATAAGAGTTTTTCAATGAAAGACCTCGGTGAAGCTGCTTATATATTGGGCATCAAGATCTATAGAGATAGATCAAGACGCTCAATTGGACTTTCACAAAGCACATACCTTGATAAAGTTTTGAAGAAGTTCAAAATGGATCAAGCAAAGAAAGGGTTCTTGCATGTGTTACAAGGTGTGAAGTTGAGTCAGACTCAATGCCCGACCACTGCAGAAGATAGAGAGAAAATGAAATTCATTCCCTATGCTTTAGCCATAGGTTCTATCATGTATGCAATGCTGTGTACCAGACCTGATGTGTGCCTTGCTATTAGTTTAGCAGGGAGGTATCAAAGTAATCCAGGAGTGGATACTTGGACAATGGTCAAGAACATCCTGAAATACCTGAAAGGACTAAGGATATGTTTCTCGTTTATGGAGGTGACAAAGAGCTCATCGTAAATGGTTACGTCGATGCAAGCTTTGACAGCGATCAGGATGACTCTAAGTCACAAACCGGATACATATTTATATTGAGCAATTGGAGCTGTAAGTTGGTGCAGTTCTAAGCAAAGCGTTGTGGCGGGATCTACGTGTGAAGTGGAGTACATAGCTGCTTGAAGCAGCAAATGAAGGAGTCTGGATGAAGGAGCTCATATCCGATCTAGGTGTCATACCTAGTGCATCGGGTCCAATGAAAATCTTTTGTGACAATACTGGTGCAATTGCCTTGGCAAAGGAATCTAGATTTCACAAGAGAACCAAGCACGTCAAGAGACGCTTCAATTCCATCCACGATCAAGTCAAGGAGGGAGAGATAGAGATTTGCAAGATACATACGGACCTGAATGTTGCAGACCTGTTGCCTAGGCCTCTCTCACGAGCAAAACATGATCAGCACCAAGACTCCATGGGTGTTAGAATCATTACTGTGTAATATAGATTATTGACTCTAGTATAAGTGGGAGACTGAAGGAAATATGCCCTAGAGGCAATAATAAAGTTGTTATTTATATTTCCTTATATCATGATAAATGTTTATTATTCATGCTAGAATTGTATTAACTTAGGAAACTTAGTACATGTGTGAATACATAGACAAGCAGAGAGAGTCACTAGTATGCCTCTACTTTACAAGCTCGTTGAATCAAAGCTGGTTAAGTTTCCTAGCCATAGACATGAGTTGTCATTTGATTAACGGGATTACATCATTAGAGAATGATGTGATTGCCTTGACCCATTCCGTTAGCTTAGCACTTGATCGTTTAGTTTGTTGCTATTGCTTTCTTCATGACTTATAAATGTTCCTATGACAATGATATTATGTAACTCCCGAATACCGGAAGAACACTTAGTGTGCTGTCAAATGTCACAACGTAACTGGGTGATTATAAAGATGCTCTACAGGTGTCTCTAATGGTGTTTGTTGAGTTGGCATAGATCGAGATTAGGATTTGTCACTCCGAGTATCAGAGAGGTATCTCTGGGCCCTCTCGATAATGCACATCACTATAAGCCTTGCAAGCAATGTGACTAATGAGTTAGTTGCGGGATGATGCATTACAGAACGAGTAAAGATACTTGCCGGTAACGAGATTGAACTATGTATTGAGATACCGATGATCGAATCTCGGCCAAGTAACATACCGATGACAAAGGGAACGTATGTTGTTATGCGGTTTGACTGATAAAGATCTTCGAATATGTGGGAACCAATATGAGAATCCAGGTTCCGCTATTGGTTATTGATCGGAGACGAGTCTCAGTCATGTCTACATAGTTCTCGAACCCATAGGGTCCGCACGCTTAACGTTCGGTGATGATCGGTATTATGAGTTTATGTGTTTTGATGTAGCGAATGTAGTTAGGAGTCCCGGATGTGATCACGGACATGACGAGGAGTCTCGAAATGGTTGAGACATAAAGATTGATATATTGTACGGCTATGTTCGGACACCGGAAGGGTTCCGGGAGGTTTCGGATAAAACCGGAGTGCCGGAGGGTTATCGGAACCCTGGGGGAACTAATGGGCCTCGATGGGCCTTAGTGGAGAGAGACAGGGGCGGATGGGGTATGCCGCGCGCCCCCTCCCCCTTGAGTAGGACAAGGAAGGGGGGCGGCGCCCCCCTTTTCCTTTCCCCCTCTCCCTCTCCTTCCTTCCCCCTCTCTCCCTTTTGGTGGAAACCTACTAAGGAGGGCTAAGGAGGGTCGGCCGGCCTCCCCCTCCCTAAATTATATATGTGGGGAGGGGGCACCCTAGAACACACAAGTTGATTGTTTAGCCGTGTGCGGTGCCCCCCTCCACAGATTTCCACCTCGGTCATATCGTTGTAGTGCTTAGGCGAAGCCCTGCATCGGTAACTTCATCATCACCATTATCACACCATCGTGCTGACGAAGCTCTCCCTTGACACTCAGATGGATCTAGAGTTCGTGGGACGTCACCCAGCTGAACGTGTGCCGATTGCGGAGGTGCCGTACTTTCGGTACTAGGATCGGTCGGATCATGAAGACGTACGACTACATCAACCGCGTTGTCATAACGCTTCCACTTTCGGTCTACGAGGGTACATGGACAACACTCTCCCCTCTCGTTGCTATGCATCACCTAGATGGATCTTGCGTGTGCGTAGGATTTTTTTTTGAAATTACTGCATTCCCCAACAAGAATAAATTCTATTAATGTCAACTGTGCTAATGATATGCAAAACTACAAGCTTGGGGATGATTAATTTTTTATGTCCACTACTTATTGTAATGACCATGATTGGGGTGATGCTTCTTATGATCTTGAAAATTTATTTAAGCCTCATGACAAATATGATATTCATAATAATGTCTGCAATACTAGTGAAAGTGGGTTTGGAAAAGTGTCAACTTTAGGTAAAAAGAATCCCACATATTTGGAGAGTCTTCAATCTTATGAAATTTTTGATAAAAGTGGGATTGGAGAGGTCATGAGTTTAGTTGATGTTAATCCCACTATTTTGGAAGAGTGTACAAACTTTATGTATGTGGATCATAGAGAGAAATTTTTATGTGATAGCTATATTATTGAATTTGATTACGATCCTACTTTTAATTATTATGAGAGAGGAAAATATGGTTGTAGAAAATTTCATGTTACTAAATTACCTCTCTTCATGTTGAGATAGCTTTTGTTTTGTTTCTTCTTCCTTGCATATGCTAGATATTGCTTGTCTTGATAATTTGTTTGCTTATAAAATTCTAGTGCATAGGAAGTGTGTTTGACTTAAATGTGTTTGTCACATGTTTTATGATGCTCTCTTTGTGCTTCAACTCTTGTCTTTCATGTGAGCATCAATGAAATTCCAAAGCCTATCTTAATGCCTATAAAGAAAGAGCTTGTTTGGAGACAACCCAATTTGTTTTATTTTATTTTTTCTTGTGTCCACACAATTGTGATACTATTATGATTGTGTTTTTATGTTTTAGATAGTGTTTGTGCCAAGTAAAGTCTTTGTGATGGTTTGGTTGATAGTTGACTTTATTCTGTGAAAAAACAGAAAATTTGCACTGAATACTAGAATTTAAATTCATTATAACGTGATAAAATTCTTAATTTTTAGAAATGATTTATGTACAAATTTCCCACACTGTCCTATTTTTTTGAATTTCTGGAGTTACAGATGTATTGCGTTTGTTCAGATCATCATAGATTGTTACTGTTTTTGTGATTCAATTTTTGTTGCCTGATTTGCTTGTTTTAATGAATCTATGGATTTTATTGGGGGGTATAAGTCATGAGAATTTATAATACATTAGGTATTATGCAATAATAAGATATGAATGGGTTTACAACAGTACCTAAAGTTTATGATTTTCTTTTATACTAACGGATCTCACGAAGTTTCTGCTGAGTTTTGTGTGCTGAAGTTTTCAAGTTTTGGGTGAGATCACGATGGATGAAGGAATAAGGAGCAGCAAGAACCTAAGCTTGAGGATGCCCAAGGCACCCCAAGGTAATATTCAAGGACAACCAAGCATCTAAGCTTGGGGATGCCCCGGATGGAATCCCCTCTTTCGTCTACAATCCACCAGTATATTACTTGGAGCTATATTTTTATTCATCACATGATATGAATTTTGCTTGGAGCGTCGTGTATTATATGAGTATTTTATTTGTTTGATTTTTAGTTTGCCACAATCATCTTTGCTGCACACACCTTTCGAGAGGGACACTCATTTATTCGTGATTTGCTAGAATACTCTATGTGCCTTACTTATATCTTAAGAGATAGGCAGTTGCTCTACTGCTTCACTTATATCTTTTAGAGCAGAACGATAGTTATATTTTAAAGAAATAGTTGCACTCTCATGCTTCACTTATATCTTTTTGAGAGTCTAATAAATACTATGGCAATATGGACGGGTCATGAAATTGGTCTGATATCATAGGTAGTCAAGAGGGATATAATAAAAACTTTCATGTAAATCACTAAATATGATAAGTTTGATTCCTTGCAATAGTTTTGCGATATAGAGATGTTGATATGTGGGTTATGCTAGTGAATAATTGTGGTTTACTACGAATATTGGTGTTAAGGTTTGTGATTCCCAAAGCATGCACGTATAGTCTCCCGTTATGCTAAGAAGTCGGAGCATGATTTATTATTCAGCGTCTTCCTTTGCATGAAAGTCCGGGGCCCGTGATGATTAACTCCTACCAACCTCCCCCATAGGGGCATGCGTAGTAGTACTTTGCTTCGAGGGCTAATAGACTTTTGCAACAAGTATATGAGTTTTTATTACTAACGTGAGTCCATGGATTATACGCACTATCACCTTTCCGCAATTTGCTAGCCTCTTCGGTACCGTGCATTGCCCTTTCTCACCTTGAGATTTGATGCAAACTTTGCCGGTGCATCCAAACCCATGATATGATACACTCTATCACACATAAGCCTCCTTATATCTTCCTCAAAATAGCCACCATAGCTACCTATCATGGCATTTTATAGCCATTCCGAGATATATTGCCATGCAACTTATTACACCATTCCATTATTGTGACATACATCATCATTGTCATATTGCTTTGCATTATCATATAGCTGACATAGTATTTGCGGCTCAGCCACCTTTCATCATTATCATACATGTTGCGCAAGCATCATTGTACATCTTGGTAAACTGCCAGAGGCATTCATATAGAGTCATATGTTTTAGTTTTGTCGAGTTGTAATATTGAGTTGTAAGTAAATAGAAGTGTGATGATCATCATTATTAGAGCATTTTCCTAGTGAGGAAATAAATAAAAAAAGAAAAACAAGAGGCCAAAAAGAGCCCAGCAAAAAAATGAGAGAAAAAGAGAGAAAGGGCAATGTTTTCATATAGAGAGTCTCCTATGCTGTCTTGTTCATATACTAGGGGAATTTTTCATTATAGAACTTGGCTTATATATTCCGATGATGGGCTTCCTCAAATACCCAAGGTCTTCGAGCAAGCAAGTTGGATGCACACCAACTTAATTTTCAGTTTTAGCTTTTCATACACTTATAGCTCTTAGTGCATCAATTGTATGGCAATCCTTACTCCTCGCATTGACATCAATTGATGGGCATCTCCATAGCCCATTGATTAGCCGCACCGATGTGAGACTTTCTTCCTTTTTTGTCCTCTCCATTTTAATCTGTACCGCCACATTCTATTCCTCCCCTAGTGCTATATCTATGGCCTGTGTTCATGTATTGCGTGGGGGTTGAAAAAGCTGAAGCACATTAAAAAATATGAACTAATTGCTTGACTGACACAGGAATAGTGCATGATTTGTATTTTCTATTATGGAGCATGACAAGGCTATATGATTTTGTAGGGATATAATTCTTTAGCATTTACATTTTGAAAGGCACGATTATTTTTTGGTATGCTCGAGTATTGATGTCTTTATGTCAAATTATAGACTATTGCTTTGAATCATTCGGATCTTAATATTCATACCATAAAATAAAATTCCATGATGAACATGTTAGGTAGCATTCCACATCAAAAATTTTGTTTTATCATTTACCTACTCGAAAAGAGCAGGAATTAAGCTTGGGGATGCTTGATACAGCTCCAACGTATCTATAATATTTGATTGTTCCATGCTAATATAGTATCAATCTTGGATGTTTTATATGCAATTATATGCCATTTTATATCATTTTCTAGGCCTAACCTATTAAATCAATGCCAAGTGCCAGTTGGTGTTTTCTGCTTGTTTTTGGTTTTCCAGGAAATCAGTACCAAACGGAGTCCAAACGCTATGAAACTTTTTAGCAATTTTTGGTCAAAAGAGACTCTAGAAGCTTCGGGAGGAGACCGAACGAGAAGCAAGGAGACGATAAGGTAACAGGGCGTGCCCAGGGGGGGTTAGGCAGGCCCTGATGCCTTGTGGGCCCCTCGTGTCTCCGTCTGTCCTAATTCCACCTCTATAAATTATCTAAAACCGGAGACCAATTGAGAGCCACCCAAAACACTTTTTCGACCACCGCAAGTTTCTGTTCTTCCACGATCCCATCTGGAGGCCTTTTTTGGTACTCTGCCGGAGAGGGAATCAATCATGGAGGGCTTCTACATCATCCTTGTTGCCTTCTCTCTCTTTGAGTAGTTCACCACAGACCTACGTGTCCATAGCTAGTAGCTAGATGGCTAGATGAGTAGTTCACCACAGACCTACGGGTCCGTAGCTAGTAGCTAGATGGCTTCTTCTCTCTCTTTGATCTTCAATACAATGTTCTCCTCGATGTTCTTGGAGTTCTATCTGATGTAATCTTCTTTTGTAGTGTGTTTGTTGGGATCCGATGAATTGTGAGTTTATGATCAGATTATTCATGAATATTAATTGAGTCTTTTCTGAATTCTTTTAAGTATGATTATTATAGCATTGTATTTCTCTCCAATCTATCTATTTAGTTTAGCCAACTAGATAGATTTATCTTGCAATGGGAGAAGTGCTTTGTGATGGGTTCAATGTTTTGGTGCTCAATCCTAGTGACAGAAAGGGACATGACACGTATTTGTATTGTTGCCTTTAAGGATAAAGAGATGGGGTTTATTCATATTGCTTGGGTTTACTTTGTCTACATCTTGTCATCTTGCTTAAGGCGTTACTCTATTTTTATTAACTTAATAACCTAGATGCATGCTGGATAGCGGTCGATGGGTGGAGTAATAATAGTAGATGGAGGCAGGAGTCTATCGTGGGTCAACACGATCACCTATGGGGCCATGAGCCCCTTTGGGGTTCGGCAAGGGGGAGTTCACGTTGCACAAAGAGCGGAGGCCATGAGGCAACATGACGATGATGACACTGGAGGTTTTTACCCAGGCTCGGGCCACCGTGAGGCGTAAAACCCTACTCCTACTTTTGGTGGATTGGATGAGGGAATCACAATAGCACGCAACACTCAAGCCCGACAAGGTTGCCTCGGGGGAGCAGCTATGCGCGTACAAGTGTGATGGGGTCTGATCCCTTTATAGTTTGCCTAGGACCTCCTTTTATAGTTCAAGGGGTAGCCATAGTGGAGAAACATTCATTACCTAGTGATTAGATAGCTGACAATGCTATCATACCTAACTCTGGCAATTAGGACTGTTGGTGCAGAAAAGTAGGGGCTCTCTTTTGTGCCGCTTTCTTGTGCATGGGCAGTCAGAGCCACACCCGTGACCACACTTAGCAGGGCAGAGGAGGGAAGCAGAAGTGCAAGTCGACCACAGTAGCGCTCCAAACAAGGGCGCAGAAGACGGTGCGATTAGACATGCTTCCTCCCGGCAAGACCCTTGCCGGGGCGGCCTACATAGCCCCGGCAAGAGCCTTGCCAGGGCATCTCGCCCAACACCAACATCACTGCCACCCTTGAGCCCGAGAGTTCCGACACCATCGACAGCATTAGAACCAAGGCTCGAGAAGTGCCTGCATGGTGGCATGCAGATCTTTGTGAAGACAGAGAGCCTACAAATCCTAGATGAGGACCAGAAGACAAGACAATCGCAAGGCTCCTTGCCGAGGATGCCCACGAGGCCCCGGCAAGGCTCCTTGCCGAAGACACTCGCAAGGTGGCAAGACTCTTGCCGAGGGCACTCACAAGGCCCCGGCAAGACCCTTGCCGGGAATATACGCGAGACCGCGGCGAGACCTTGCCGCCCCATCACCGCGCCATCTCAGCGGCCAACCCACCAACTGAAGCAAGTACCCACGTGGCAGTACGTGGGTACTAATCCAACTAGCCAAACACCTGCGTGGTGGCATACAGATCTTCATGAATACCCTACCACCACGCCAACTCAGCAGCCTGCCATCCTACATGGCGCTGCATGCCTCGTTGGCCTAGACGCGCGTCGGAGCAAGGCGAAGCGGCGACGGACGGGACGGGCCTCGTTACCGCCCCCGATAAAGCAAGTGGACACCTAAGCAGCGCATTTAATGCGCTTTGTCCTGTAATGATAGTCGATAAGCTTTTACACTGTATAACTTTCCACCTCCTGTGTGCCACTGTGACAGCCCCTTTTGACTATAAAAGGAGGCCCGAGGCGTACTAAAGGGAGATTCGGATCTTTTGGACGACACACGCATCGTAGCTAGTTCAAGAACACAAGAACACTCAAATCTACACCATAGCAGGACTAGGGTATTACGCATCCTTGCGGCCCGAACCTGGGTAAACGATCCTCGTGCTGGCTTCTAGACCCGCTCTTTGCACAACCTCGCGCCCGCTAACCATAGCAAAAGGGATCCCAGTGATCCCATAGGTGTCGTTTCCCCCGACAAGGACAAAATGCATTGCTAGGTGTCATGCTGAGGGTGAAACCCGGCAAGTCTGCCGTGCCGCTTAATCATCCTCAGCTTGTCATCTTGAGACGCCTCTAGACGGGTGTCAAATGGAAGTGTTCTGCTCTCCATTGTGCTGCCACGTGCTTAGTGGAAGCCACTTAATCATCTGGGGGGCTTGACACCGCATGGACAAGTGATTGGCATTGCGATGCGGTGAAGCGGTGGTAATTTGCCTGCCGGGGCAGGGCTTGCCGGGCCTTCTTGGAGGGGCGCGCGCCACAGTCTCCAGTTGCCCCAGAGGCGTAGCTAGCGCAGTTTGGCTCTGATGTTGCTTGTCGCGTCGACCTTGTTGGCTTAGCCTAACCAGCAAGGGACACTTCTCTTGGAGTCTTTTGTCTTGTGTTGTCACGATGTCGTGGCGCTTTGTGTAGGTCCAGGCAACAAACGCAAATGTTTGTTGCACCGACAGGAGCCCCCAGGCCTGGCCCGTACGTGCTGCTGGGCACCATTGGGGTAGGCCCTAACCAATACACAGGCGAGCACTTTAGACATGCCATAATGGGAATCATGTCTTCCTGGACATCTTCCTTGCTTCTTCATTAACCTGTGATTGAATCAGTTTCCGATTTTTCTGCGTGTCGTGCGGGACGACATGGGGTTACCCACGTAATGGCCCGCGGGCCGCCCATGTTCATGGGGAGGTAACTGCCATTTTACCCATCCCATTACTCCTGCCATTTTCGCCACGTATGTTGCATGCATTGCGCATGGTTGGTGGCGGACGCGTATGATGCATCTCCAACATATCTACTTTTCCTAACGCTTTTCCTCTTGTTCTGGACTCTAATTTGCATGATTTGAATGAAACTAACCCTGGACTGACGATGTTTTCAGCAGAACTACCATGGTGTTGTTTTTGTGCAGAAATAAAAGTTCTCGGAATGGAACGAAACTTTGCGAGGAATTTTTACCCAATAAAAGAGAATTTCTGTAGCCAAGAGCCACCTGAGTGGGCACCTGGGTGGGCACAACCCACCAGGGCGTGCCTACCCTCCCAGGCGGCCCAGGTGAGTTGTCCCCACCCGGTGGCCCCGCAGACACTAAAACCGAAGCTATAAATTCCTATTTTTTTCTAGAAAAAATAGGGGAGAAAGAATTATCATGTTCCATGAGATGGAGCCACCGTCACCTCCTATTCTTCATCGGGAGGCCAGATCTGGAGTCCGTTTGGGGCTCTTGAGAGGGGATCTTTGTTCTTCGTCATCACCAACCCCTTCTCCATCGCCAATTCCATGATGCTCCCCACCGGGAGTGAGTAATTCCTTCATAGGCTCGCTGGTTAGTGAGGAGTTGGATGAGATTCATCATGTAATTGAGTTAGTTTTGTTAGGGCTTGATCCCTAGTATCCACTATGTTCTGAGATTGATGTTGCTACGACTTTGCCATGCTTAATGCTTGTCACTTTGGGCCCGGGTGCCATGATTTCAAATCTAATCCGTTTATGTTATCACCATTATATCCATGTTCTAGATCCGATCTTGCAAGTTATAGTCACCTACTACGTGTTATGATCTGGCAACCCGGAGTGAGAATAGTCGGGACTACTCCCGGTGGACCGTAGTTTGAGGAGTTCATGTATTCACCGTGTGTTAATGCTTTGTTCCGATTCTCTATTAAAAGGAGGACTTAATATCCCTTAGTTTCCAATACGGACCCCGCTGCCACGGGAGGGTAGGACAAAAGATGTCATGCAAGTTCTTTCCATAAGCACGTATGACTATTTACGGAATACATGCCTACATTATATTTATGAACTGGAGCTAGTGCCGTATCGCCCTATGTTATAACTGTCACATGATGAATATCATCCAGCAAATTACCGATCCAATGCCTACGAATTTATCCTATATTGTTTCTGCTAAGTTACTACTGCTATCGCTACTGTTGCACTTGCTACAAAATTACAGTTATCACTGTTACTGTTACCATTGCTGCTGTCACTATTATCAAAACTATCATATTACTTTTCTACTGATCACGTTGTTGCAGATAATTAATCTCCAGGTGTGGTTGAATTGACAACTCAGCTGCCAATACTTGCAAATATTCTTTGGCTCCCCTTGTGTCGAACCTATAAATTTGGGTTGAATACTCTACCCTCGAAAACTGTTGCGATCCCCTATACTTGTGGGTTATCAAGACCTTTTTCTGGCGCCGTTGCCGGGGAGCATAGCTATATTTGTTGAGTCACTTGGAATTATTATCAATTATTCACTATGAAGAATCCAAAGGATGCTAAGACTAAGATTTTTCCCTCTAAGATGAGGGGAGGTAAGGAACTGCCATCTAGCTCTGCTTTAGATTCACCTTCTGTTATAAGTAAACTTGCAACGCCACCATATGCTATTAATCCCTATATGTCGCAAGTTATTGATGATGCTACTTCTACTATGAATGATGCGTATGATGATGCTAGTACCTTGCTTGATGATGATGTGCCACTAGGTGACTTTCTTGATGAACAAATTGCTAGAGTAAGACAACATGATGTTGTTGAATCTGATGATGAGCTTGAGACTGAAAATCTTGAAACACCTGCTATAGCTAGCCTTCCTAGATATGAATTGCCTAAGGTACCGGAAGGTTATGTTATGAATGAGAAGACAAGGATAGAGATGATCTAGAGAAATTATTATTCAAGTATAAAGAAAAATCTCTGAATGCTAGAATGCAATATGATCCTAAGTTTGCTACCTCACCTATCTTTATTGATGATAAGGATTATGAATTCTCTATTGACCCAGAGTTAATTATTTGGTTGAATCTGATCCTTTCTATGGTTAAGAAACTGAAACTGTTGTGGCACATCTTACTAAGTTGAATGACATAGCCACCCTTTTTACTCATGATAGAAAACTCGCTATTACTATATTCTCAAATTATTTCCATTCTCATTAAAGGGTGATGCTAAAGCTTGGTACAATACTCTTGCTCCTGGTTGTGTGTGTAGTCCCCAGGATATGATTTATTACTTCTCTGAAAAATATTTCCCTGCTCATAAGAAACAAGCTGCCTTGCAGGAAATATTTAACTTTGTGCAAATTAAAGAAGAGAATCTCCCATAGGCTTTGCCAATTACTTAATGCTTTGCGTGATCATCCTCTTAAGAAAAATTAAATACTTGAATCTTCTATAATGGGCTAACTGATGCTTCTAGGGACTTCCTAGATAATTGTGCTGGTTGTGTTTTCAGGGAACGAACTATTGGGCAAGCTGAAGAATTATTGAATAGCATATTGAAAAATTATGATAATTGGACTCTTCCTGAACCACCGCTTAATCCCACTCCAAGGAAGAGGGGTATTTTATATCTCAGTCCTAAAGATATGCAAGAGGCAAAGAAATGTATGAAGGAAAAAGGTATTAAAGCTGAGGATGTCAAAAATTTACCTCCTATTGAAGAAATACATGGGCTTGATACACCACCACTGCCTAAGGTGGTAGAGGTAAAGTCTCTAATGAAATTCAGTGATAATGATTATCGTCACAGTATGCACCCTAGCCAATGCCTTTTTGAGTTTGAGAATTATATTAGAAAACAAGATCACTTCAATGCAAATGTTATGAAACAATTGAAATACAATTCTGATATGATTGCTCGCTTGAGTGACTTGTTATTTAGAATCTAAAATGATGTTAGAGGTGTGGGAAAACATGCTTCTATGGTACAAACCCAGTTAGAACAAGTTGCTAAATCTCAAAGAGAATTCCTTGATGAAATGAATAACAACATACATGACTTTGCTGTTAGAGTTGCAACTAGAGGAGGTAAAATGACTCAGGAACCACTTTATTCTAAGGGACACCCAAAAAGAATTGAACAAGATTCACAAAGGAACAATAACACTGCACCTAGTCCCTCTAAAAAGAAGAAAAAAAAAGAAAAATGATAGGACTTTGCATGCTTCTAGTGAACCTAAATTAGAAAAACCTCCTGATAATGATAATGATGCTTCTATTTCTGATGCTGAAACTCAATCTGGTAATGAACATTCACCTAGTGATAATGAAAAAGATAATGCTGATGTTCATGAAGATACTCAACCAAACAATGAAAAAGAATGAGATAATGATGTTGAAATAGAACCAGCTGTTGATCTTGATAACCCACAACCCAAGAATACATGATATGCTAAAAGAGATTATATTACTAGAAAACACGGTAAAGAAAGAGAACCGTGGGTTCAGAAACCTATGCCTTTTCCACCCAAGTCAACTAAAAAGAAAGATGATGAAGAATTTGAACGATTTGCTGAAATGCTGAGGCCAGTCTTTTTGCGTACTCGCTTGACTGGTATCTTGAAAATGCCTCCTTATGCAAAGTACATGAAAGACATCATCACCAATAAGAGAAAAATACCGGAAGCTGAAATCTCCACCATGCTTGCTAATTATAATTTTAAGGATGGAGTACCTAAAAAACTTGGAGATCCGGGAATACCAACTATACCTTGCTCCATCAAAAGAAATTATGTGAAAACTGCTTTATGTTATTTAGGAGCTGGTGTTAGTGTTATGACTTTCTCTTTATATAAAAGGCTTGACTTGAATAAACTCACACCTACTGAAATATCTTTGCAAATGGCTGACAAATTAACTGCCACACCTATCGGTATTTGTGAGGATGTGCCCGTTCTTATTTCTAATGTTACTATTTTGACTGACTTTGTTATACTTGAGATGCCCGAGGATGACAACATATCGATTATCCTTGGTAGACCCTTCTTGAATACTGCAGGGGCTGTTATTGATTGCAATAAAAGCAAGGTCTCTTTTCACATCAATGGTATGAGCATACGGTGCACTTTCCGAAGAAACAATTCCAAGTGTCTGGTATTAATGTTATTGAAAAATCTCCGACAATCACTATTGGATGTTTTCAACTACCTCTACCTACTTCCAAAAATAATATGAAATGCTTATTGTTGGGGACATTCATATCCCCGGTGAGGTTACTTAGTGATTTACGAAAGTTCTTCGGTTTCATGCTAATCGAAAGTGGTTGTTAATAAGACTTGATCAATCTTATTAATGGATCATTTTTGGGAGGTACGAAGTTGATGAATTTAGTGAGCACTACCTTCTATCCCTACCTTTTATTTTCTGTTCCTACTAGTTAAATAAAATAAAATGCCATGTTTTTGTCTGTTTTTTGAATTTCCCGTGCAATAAAAAATGATCCCAAAATAAAAGTTCTCAGAATGCTCTGAAAATTTAATACGATTTTTTTCTTAATATTTAAGAATTTTGGGTGCAAATAATATCAGAGGGAGGTGCACCAGGTGGGCACAACCCACCTGGGCGCGCCAGGACCCCCAGGCGCGCCCTAGTGGGTTGTGGTCTCCACGTGGGCCCCCTCACTTATCTCTCCACACCACATCATCACCTACCGCCAGAAAAAATTCACCATTGCTCTCTCTCTCTCTCTCTCTCTCTCTCTCTCTCTCTCGTGTTCTTGCTCTCAAACCCGCGGATTTCGATCTCTTTGCTCGAAGCTCCATTTCCGAAACTGTTTCCGGGAATTGTTGCTTGGTATGTGACTCCTACGTTTGTCCTATTAGTTTTTGTTTTAGTGGTTTTATATTTTGAATAATTAGCTACTCTTGTTGCTGCTGTAGATGAGCTTGCATGTTGAATTCTTAGAGTTCTAAGTAGTTTGAATGCTTGCTATGGCCTCTATGTATCCCTATGAGTAGTTGTTACCAATTTTGTAGAGTTTTGTTTAGAAAATTTTGTGGGCCAAAAATTTCAGAATTTCCTTCATAGGAAAAAGATGAATATCTTTAGGAAGTTTTCTTCCAAGACGAACTCCAAGGGAGTTATTGGGGAGTCATCTTACAGTGATCTCCATACCCGGAGATTGGCGGAAGTACGGCCGTGCGAATGGCCGCATACTCCGTTCATGGAAGGGACTGGAATCCTTCAAGAGTTTGCACAACACATGCTGCTAATGCCAGCCTCACTGACTTCGTCACAGCTAAATGTGAATAGTATCATCTCCTCACAAATACCTTTGTGCAAAGTTTTAATTTTCTTTCTAGGAATAATCCTCCCGAGGTGCAATTTAATTTATATGCTGAACCCCATCAAATACCACTTACTAAATTTTGTGAGATATGCTTGCTTCCTTCTGATGGTAGTTTGGCAGAGCCTAGGCCTCCTAAGTTTGAAAGCTTTTATCGTACTTTGACAGTGGGTGATGAGAGAGGGGTGTCGAGCATCACTGCCGCTGGCTTGCATTTTGCCGATGTTCATTATTTTGCTCTTTTCATTGCAAAATGCTTGCTTGCTAGAAAGAAAGTGGGTGCACTCAGTTCACCAGACCTTGCTGTTTTGCGTTGGTCATTAGAGGGCGACAACACTTATAGCTTGGGAGCTATTGTGGCACATCGCCTCCACATTAATAAGTCCATGGGTAAAATACATGGAGGTATTTACACCACTCGTTTGGCGGCTCGCTTTAGTGTTCAGATGCGCCTGCATGATTATCCTTTGCCCAAGGTTTACCTAGATCGCGCAGCCATGAATTACCACCAATTTACTGCTATCGATTACCCTAACATTCCTATTCCATATAACCTGGTTTTTAGTGTGAGAACTCGTGATATTATTCCATTGCCTGCTCCTGCTTTGTTTGATCCTCTTGCCAGGGGCGCATACCGGATTATGCCTGCAGATATCATCGCCTACCGGAACAACCAGGCTGCAGCAGAGGAGGAGCCTCAACAGTGGGATCCTTGGATGCCCGCTCCTCAGCAGCTCGACTATTGATTGATTACCAAGTTAGGCCAAAAACCTAAGCTTGGGGGAGTACGTGTTTCTCACCAACTTTATATTCATGTTCACACATTTCAGTTGTCGGTGTTCGCACTTTTTCATGTATTATCCATGTTAGATTTATTTTCTTGCTTTCTTATTGTTTATTTGAAAAACTTTGAGAAAATCCAAAAATATTTCCTGTTTCCTTTTGCCTTTTCTTTCTAGGGTAGTTAGCTGTAGTACTAAAAAACCCAAAAAGATTTCCTTGTTCTTGTTTTGCCTATTGGGAGCTTTCCCGCGTAAATAGTTTTTCTCGTTTTTGCTTTCCCCTTTTATTTGCTTGTTCTAGAAAACCAAAAACTCCAAAAATATTTCAGTGTGTTTCTCTGAATTTCTTTTATTTTTATTGAGTCATACCGAGGAGAAGACCACGATGAAAATGTTGAGTGGCTCTCATATGCATTATTGTTGATCTAACAAAGAGCCCAGTTTACCTTGTCTTCTCCCGTTGAATAAAATGTTTAGAGATTCCAGCTTAGTCCATGGCATTCTTGCGCTGTTATTATTTTCATATTGTTCGGTCGTGCAAGTGAAAGGCAATAATGACGATATTCGATGAACTGGCCGTGGCAGAGAGAAACGGGTATGAACTCGACTTGTTCTATTTTTGTAAATATGTTTAACCTATCCATGATTCAGCCCATTATGATTAAACATGTTTGCAATGACAATTAGAGATTATAGTTTCTCATGCCATGCAGAAGTAGCTAGGAGTGGATAATGATTTATCTTGGATATCAACATCGCGTTAAAATGATTGTGATGTAGTATGATGATATGGTATCCTCCTCTGAATGTTCGCGTGGCTTGACTTGGCACATGTTCATGCATGTAGTTGAATCAAAACCAACATAGCCTCTATGATGTTTATGTTCATGGTGTTCATATCCTAATCATGCCAGTGTCCAATTTTACTTACGCATAATGCATGTTCATGATCGTTGTTGCTCTCTAGCTGCCCGCTTCTCAACCTATTTGCTAGCCTTTGCCTGTACTAAGTGGGAATTCTGCTTGTACATCAAAAACCTTGAACCCAAGTTATTCCAAATGAGTCCACCATACCTACCTATATGCGGTATTACCCTGTCGTCCTAAGTAAATTTGCATGTGCCATCTCTAAAAAACTTCAAATAAATATCCTTTTTGTGTGCCTGTATCGTTCATGGAACGACAGGAGGTAGTTGGTATCTTCCATACTAAGTGGGTTATTCTCGTGTCGAGTGTTTATTCACCGCCATCGCCTGAAAAAGGGCGATAATAGAGATGCCCAGTCCCAAACTACAAAAAGAATTGATCTCTCAAATAATCAAACAAAAACTCCGAATGGAGTCATAACCTTTACTTTTCCGCTTGGGAACCGCCACTAGCGTGCTTACCATGGAAGATATTGATAACTGATAGTCATGAAGTAAATGAGAAGGGTGCATTTCTCAAAATATCATTTACCTCTATTTTAAAAACTTGAGCTATAGCACCTCTGCAAATCACTGCTTCCCTCTACGAAGGGACTATCTATTTACTTTTATGTTGTGTCATCACCTTCTAAAATAAGCGCCAGAACCTGAGAGGAATGCTGTCATACTGATGCATTGTGTGTAGCTAATGTTGGGTGCATCATGACTGGATCTTTTCTACCATGAATTACAATGTCTATTTGCTTCTTGAACTTTGGAAGTGCTCTGCATTTATGTTTTGCGGTCTCAGAAAGGGCTAGCGAGATACCACTATTGTCATATTATATCATGGTTGTTTTGATAACGTGTTGCTGTTTGAGATATCTTATTATTGCTCGGTAGCCGATTATGTCATTGATATGAGTTAATATAATTTTTAAGAGTTATTGTCGACATGGTTAGTTATAATATTGGCTAAAAACTTGGGTGTTGTTTAAGCTTATTTATGCAAACAAGAGCAAAAGAGTTCGTAAAAGTTTTTCTTTTTCACTTTCAGTTTATCAACTGAATTGCTTGAGGACAAGCAAAGGTTTAAGCTTGGGGAGTTGATACGTCTCCAACGTATCTACTTTTCATAACGCCTTTCCTCTTGTTTTGGACTCTAATTTGCATGATTTGAATGAAACTAACCCCGGACTGATGCTGTTTTCAGGAGAACTACCATGGTGTTGTTTTTGTGCAAAAATAAAAGTTCTTGGAATGGAACGACACTTTGCGAGGAATTTTTACCCAATAAAATAGAATTTCTGGAGCCAAGAGCCACCTGTGGGGGGCACACAGGTGGCGCAACCCACTGTATGCGCGCCTACCCCCCTCAGCGCGCCTGTGTGGGTTGTCCCCACCTGGTGGCCCCGCAGACCCTGAAATCGATGCTATAAAATCATATTTCTCCAAAAAAATAGGGGGAAAGAATTATCACGTTCCACGAGACGGAGCCGCCATCACCTCCTGTTCTTCATCGGGAGGCCAGATCTGGAGTCCGTTTGGGGCTCCGGAGAGGGGGATATTCGTTCTTTGTCACCACCAACCCTTCTCCATCGCCAATTCCATGATGCTCCCCACCGGGAGTGAGTAATTCCTTCATAGGCTCACTGGTCGGTGAGGAGTTGGATGAGATTCATCATGTAATCAAGTTAGTTTTGTTAGGGCTTGATCCCTAGTATCCACTATGTTCTGAGATTGATGTTGCTATGACTTTGCCATGCTTAATGCTTGTCACTTTGGGCCCGGGTGCCATGATTTAAGATCTGAACTATTTATGTTATCACCATTCCATGTTCTAGATCCGATCTTGCAAGTTATAGTCACCTACTACGTGTTATGATCTGGCAACCCCGGAGTGAGAATAGTCGGGACTACTCCCGGTGGACCGTAGTTTGAGGAGTTCATGTATTCACCGTGTGTTAATGCTTTGTTCCGATTCTCTATTAAAAGGAGGACTTAATATCCCTTAGTTTCCAATACGGACCCCGCTGCCACGGGAGGGTAGGACAAAAGATGTCATGCAAGTTCTTTCCATAAGCACGTATGACTATTTACGGAATACATGCCTACATTATATTTATGAACTGGAGCTAGTGCCGAGTCGCCCTAGGTTATAACGATCACATGATGAATATCATCCAACAAATTATCGATCCAATGCCTATGAATTTATCCTATATTGTTTCTGCTAAGTTACTATCGCTATCGCTATCTTTGTTGCACTTGCTACAAAATTAATTATCATCTTTATCATTACCATTACTTTCTTTGTCACTATTATCAAAACTATCTTATTACTTTGCTACTGATCATGTTGCTGCAGAGAATTAGTCTCCAGGTGTGGTCGAATTGACAACTCAACTGCCAATACTTGCAAATATTCTTTGGCTCCCCTTGTGTCGAATCTATAAATTTGGGTTGAATACTCTACCCTCGAAAACTGTTGCGATCCCCTATACCTATAGGTTATCAGCGTAGGGCGTGGGAATGTGTGCCATGGCAGAAAGCTCAGCACTGTGGATAGGCGCAGGAGAGCGGTGCGTCCGATTACGGGCGTCGTCGGTGACATAGAGGGACTAGATTGGTGGAGTGGGGTGGTTGCCTCACAGGTGGTGAGGAGTTAGCCTCGCCACGCCTCCCCTATAAAAGGAGGCGTGGGCTGTTGGAGATATGCCCTAGAGGCAATCATGTATGATGATATTTCCTATGTGTTTATGAATAAAGATAGTCCTTGGACATTATCAATGATGTGTATCGGCAAGCACGTGACTTGTTTGTGGGACTAAGCATTGTATGATGACTATCCTAAAAGGTCCCTAGTCGAAAGGGCTGTGTGGACGCCAAGTGACCGACTAGACTAGCATATGACACGATCAATGGCTTGGTCTCACTAGCCATGGAGCATTGGATGCTAACCGGATAATATGGACTTGGAAAGTTCAGTTGGATTCGACGTAGTCGGATCCGAAGTCGAGATAAGGTCCGAGTCGGATGACCCAACTATGAGACGTGGCGATATGTCATCTGTGAGTCTCTAGTACAACATACATTCTATGTTCTAAGAATCGAGCTGACGCATGTACTCGTGGATGGTGACAGACTTGCTTTGGGCCGACCAAACGCTACTCCGTGAATCGGGTAGTTACAAAGGTAGGTTTCGGGTTTATCCGCACCCATGTCGCGAGACGTGATCGAGCAAGATGGGATTTGCCCCTCCGATCAGGAGAGATATACTCTGGGCCCCTCATGTGATCTGACCAAGATAAGTATGGCCATGCGATTAGGACTATGAGATAATCCGGTTTGTGGTCGGCATCACTGAAATGAGAAAGAGGTCGGGCTAGCACAAGGATGACAGACTCGCCTTGAGCCCGACAACATATATCATGTGGCAAAAAGAATGGAAGTATGATGTACAGGTTCGCCTAACCAGCTTCATAGTCTACTTGGTGTTCGGCATGCCTTGCTAGGGGTCACTATTAATCGTGCAGTTCGGAGGTGATCCGAATCACACCAAGCCGGGCTTGAACCTAAGGGGCCCGCGCTTAAGGGAAGGAACCTACGAGGTCGGATCCGGGGGCACTCGTTGGATGTGATCCGAGCTGTATTTGGATTGTGGCCAAGTAGACTTATGGGCTTTAGGGTCCGTGCGAGGCCCAAGTGTTGAGCCCGCGATAGACACCTATATAAAGTGGGGTGCGACACACTCATGCGGTTGATCGCTTCGGTGCAATCACTAGGGTTTGCATGTGTTGTGTATAGACACCTCCACTCTGTGCTGATTGTGTGATCGGACCTAGCAGTCCGCCGCACGATGTTCCTCCTGCATGCGCAGATACCGTTAGAGGCGGTGCACCTGCGCCGCTCCGGCGAACATGTATGAGGGATTTGTCAACCGGCTGCTTGAGGGAGATCAGACGAGGAGGAGACGTTCCACGCGGAAGCGCTGCCCCAACTCTTCTTCCACTGCACGGCACTACGCGTCTAGTGGTAACGATCTGTGATCCATCTCCCGTAGCATGTTCTTGGTTGTTCTGCACGTAGGAAAATTCTAATTTGCAGTCGACGCACCCTACCGTAGAACCCAACAGTGGTATCAGAGCCTCCGCTATAGGATTTGGATCCAGATCGTATGCATATTAGATATGTGGAGGCGACAGATGAGATCTGTTGTCGTTGATGAGATCGGCTGTGTGCACGGTTGATGAGATCAACTGCACACGGGGATCGATGTGGCTATGTTTTCTGATGATCGGAGTCAATGAGGTCGTGACACAACCTACCCCTACCGGTCGGTATCCGCCATCGGGGTTAACTATGAAACGTAAATCCGAATCGGACTCGCGATGATCGATAAGATCGGTCAGATCGGAAAATTCAGCGTGATCGGAGTTCAGATGTGATCTGTGATTTCCGAAAACGTCGGGCGCTGCCCGCACCCGCGAGGGACCGCCGTATGCATAGTGCCTTGTATTTCGTACCCGACATTCAAACCGGTAGAATGCAATTCTATGCATACTTTGTTTTGCAGGTTTGATGTGAATAGTATGGCTCATGTGTATGTGATGCATGTGTGTATTTATACATGGCCTGCGCGTCATGCAGCCGGCAGGAGCCAGAGTGTTGTCATTATAATGTATAACGACCTGCTTGTCGACTTGTGACTCTATGTAAAATTCATTACTAGTTATAGTAGTTGGATTATAGAGATCAGGTTGGTGGCTTGGCGTCCCGGTGTGACAAACAAGATGGAGTTACTAGATGGTCATCGTAGTCGGAGCCGACCTGGAAGAACTGCCATGAAGGAGCCATACTATTTCACAATATATGTTTATTTGTGATTGTTATGCTTCTTACTTTCTATGCATGTTTGAATGGTAGAAAGATCCCTCATTAATATCAAGTAAATTGCCATTCCCGATGTTGCACCTTCGCACGTCAAGTACGTCTAGTAGTGGGCTCATAAAATTGGGGTGCTGCTAGGTGTCCTTGAACTGAAGGGTTCGTGCCGGACACGAACATGCATTGCATTAGGTTAACTTGACAAGGCTATCAAAACAGTTTTGGGCCTTGTGGCAAAGGAGGTCGGGAGCCGGGTATGAGATACCTACCCGACCGACATGAGTCGTATAGAGATACGATTAGCAAGGAGTTGCTTACCAGATAGGCATGTTGTCTATGAGTGATGCTAAAGCTCACTAGTCGCATGTGCTAGTCGGATCCTGAATCACTAAGAGTTTGCAGAGGGATGCCAACTTCAGTGGGAGTATTTCTGTATAAGGCTAGAATTACTCTACATAAACACATTGCTTAGTGATTGCATATTTTTCGGTTGTAGATCAATGGCACCACCTGCTCAACCAAACTTTGCATTGAAATCAATTCGGAAAAGGATAAACTGAATGGAACAAACTTTACCACCGGTATGTAAATCTGAGAATTGTTCTCAAGCATGATAAAAGGAACATGTTCTAGAGGATACACTTCCAGAGGAACTCGCCGATAATGCTAATACCACAACTAAGAATGCCTACCGTAAACTCGCTGATGAATCAATGAGATCGGTGTCTGATGTCGGCTTGTATGGAGCCCGATTTGCAACAAAGCATTTCAAAATGTTGAGGCTTACGATATGATCGCGAGTCCCTAGAGCATGTTTCAGACTCAGGCTAGGACCGACAGGTTCAACGTCTGGCGATCCTTGATTGATTGCAAGCTGAAGGAAGCTGATCCACTGAGCCCACATGTGATCAAGATGATCGGATATGTGCAAGCTTTAGATAGGTTGGGCTTCCGCTCTTGGATGAGCTGCCATCGATGCGCTTCGGTTCTCTTCCGCCTAGCTATGGGACGTTGATCTCGAACTATCATACGCATGGCATGGATAAGAAGCTCACTGAATTGCATGGGATGCTCAAAGTGGCAGAGCATGATATTAAGAAAGGCACGCATCAAGTGTTGATGGTGCAAAAATCGGCTAAGTTCAAGAAGAGTTGGTCTAAGAAGAAGGCTAAGGCAAAGGGCACGGAGATGGTAACCTCCGCTGGCTACCAAAGTCTGGACTGCATCAAGACCATTTGCTACCCTTGTAAGGAAACTGGTCACTGGAAGAGGAATTGTAGCAAGTGGCTTGCGAAGCATGGCAAGAAGGTCGGAAATGCTGCTTCAGGCAAAGGTACACTTGTTACATATGTTATAGACATTTACCTTGGTGACATACCTAGTAGCTCTTGGGTATTTGATACCGGATCAGTTGTTCATATTTGCAACTCGATGCAGGGCTGGTAAGAACTAGGCGTGTGGCACAAGGGGAGATTGACATCGTGGTCGACAACAAAGCAAGAGTTGCTGCGTTGGAGGTCGGCAAGATGCAGCTCCAGCTTCCTTCTGGATTTATTTTGGAATTGAATAATTGTTATTACATTCCTGCACTTAGTCAGAACATTATTTTTGCCTCATGCTTGATGAGTCAGGGTTATGAATTCAATTTAAAGGACAATGGTTGTTCGTTTTATTTGAATGGAATGTTCCACGGCTATGCACCCATTGTTGATGGGCTATTTATATTGAATCTGGAACAAGAACCGGTATATAACGTGAATGTCAAGAGGCATAAGCCTAATGAGATAAATCTGACATACTTCTGGCATTGCCGGCTTGGACACATTAGTCTGAAACGCATGAAGAAGCTCCGTGATGATGGGCTCCAAACTTCGTCCGACTTCGGGTCGTTCGAAACATGTGAATCATGCTTGCTCGGCAAGATGACTAAGTATCCTTCCGCAAAGAGTTGCGAGAGGGCGTCCGAGCTGTTGGAGCTTATACACAGTGATGTGTGTGGTCCAATGAGCACAACCGCCAAAGGTGGCTATCAGTACTTCGTGACTTTTACCGACGACTTGAGTAGATATGGATATATCTATTTGATGAGGCACAAGTCGAAAACTTTTGAAAAGTTCAAAGAGTTTCAGAACGAGGTTGAGAATCAGCTCGGCAAGACTATAAAGCTTCTACGATCTGATCGTGGAGGTGAGTACATGAGCAAGGAGTTTGATGATCATCTGAAAAGCCGAGGTATAGTACCTCAGCTCACACCTCCTGCACGCCTACAAAGAAACGGGCGTGTCGGAACGGAGGAATAGGACCTTGTTGGACATGGTCCGGTCTATGATGAGCAAATCGGATTTACCCTTGTCATTACGGGGATACGCTCTAGAAACCGCAGCTTTCACACTTAATAGGTATCATCAAAATCTATAGACAAGACACCACATGAGATGTGGACCGGGAAGAGTCCCAGTTTGTCTTTTCTAAAGATTTGGGGTTGTGAAGCATTTGTCAAGAGACTTATGTCAGAAAATCTTACACCCAAGTCGGATAAATGCATATTCATGGGATATCCGAGGGAAACCTTGGGATATAGCTTCTACAACCAGGAAGAGAACAAAGTGTTTGTTGCTCGAAACGGGGTTTTCCTTGAGAAAGAGTTTCTCAGTCGGGAGGCCAGTGGGAGGACGGTCCGACTCAAAGAAATTCGAGGACCACTCAGAGACGACTCGGCTGGTGATGAGATCATACCGGAGTCAGTCAGGGAACCCGTAGTGGAAGCGTCACCGGAACCACGGAGGTCGGAAATATTACGCAAAGTGCGTGATGTATTGTTGCTAGAAAGCAACGAGCCAGCCACATATGCGGAAGCGATGGTGAGCCCAGATTACGAGGCATGGCTGGAGGCCATGAGATCCTAGTTAAAGTCCATGGATGATAATCAAGTATGGGATTTGGTTGATCCGCCGCCTGGCGTAACAGCCATTGGTTGCAAATGGGTCTTTAAGAAGAAAACCGATATGGATGGAAACGTTCAGATCCACAAAGCTCGGCTTGTCGCTAAGGGTTATGGACAAGTTCAAGGAATTCACTACAACGAGACTTACTCACCGGTAGCGATGCTAAAGTCGGCGAGGATTGTACTAGCTATAGCTGCATATTTCGATTACAAGATATGGCAGATGGATGTCAAGACGGCTTTCCTTCATGGAAATTTACCCGAGGACGTGTATATGATACAGCCCGAGGGTTTTGTCGATCCGACTAGCACTAGTAAGGTATGCAAGCTCAAGAGATCCATTTATGGGTTGAGGCAAGCATCTCGGAGCTGGAACATTTGTTTTGATGAGGTCGTCACTGGTCTCGGTTTCATCAAAAGCGAAGAGGACTCTTGTTTATACAAGAAGTTAAGTGGGAGCTCGATAGTGTTTTTGATCTTGTATGTGGATGACATACTACTGATCGGAAATGATGTTTCGATGCTGAACTCGATCAAGGAGTCATTCAATGGCAAGTTTTTGATGAAAGACCTTGGTGAGGCAGTGTATATCTTAGGCATTAGGATCTATAGAGATAGATCGAGGAGGCTGCTCGGCTTAAGCCAGAGCATGTACATAGATAAAGGGTTGAAGCGGTTCAACATGAGTGAGGGGAAGAAAGGGTTCTTCCCACTCTCACATGGTATAAGGCTAAGCGAGACTCAGAGTCCTTCGACATCTGATGAGCGAAGCAGGATGAGTAGGATTCCGTATGCCTCGGCAATCGGATCCATAATGTATGCCATGATATGTACAAGGCCTGATGTTGCTTTTGCAATAAGCCTAACAAGCAGATACCAGGCCAACCCTGGTGAGAGTCACTGGGTAGCGGTAAATACTATTTTGAAGTACCTGAAAAGGACTAAAGAGATGTTCCTAGTTTACGGAGGTGAGGAAGAGCTTGTTGTAAGGGGTTACGCCGATGCTAGTTTCAAAACCAACAAAGATGATTGTCGATCACAGTCCGGATTCGTGTACGTCATGAACGGAGGAGCAGTGAGCTGGATGAGTTCCAAGTAAGATACGGTGGCCGATTCTACCACAGAAGTCGAATACATTGCAGCTTGTGAAGCTGCAAAGGAAGGTGTTTGGATTAGGAACTTTTTGGATGATCTTGGTATTTTACTAGCCTCGGAGAAACCGTTGGACCTTTATTGTGATAATTCTAGTGCCATCGCACAAGCCAAGGAGCCGAGGAATCACCACAAGGTCAGACACATAGATCGGAAATATCACCTGATACGAAAGATCGTAAAGAATGGTGATGTAGAGTTATGCAAAATTCACACGGATGCAAATGTTGCAGATCCATTGACTAAGCCGCTTCCACAACCCAAGCATGAGGGGCCCATTAGAGCTATGGGCATTCGATGTCTATTTGATTGACTCTAGTGCAAGTGGGAGACTATTGGAGATATGCCCTAGAGGCAATCATGTATGATGATATTTCCTATGTGTTTATGAATAAAGATAGTCCTTGGACATTATCAATGATGTGTATCAAGTACGTGACTTGTTTGTGGGACTATGCATTGTATGATGACTGTCCTAAAAGGTCCCTAGTCGAAAGGGTTGTGTGGACGCGCAACCGACTAGACTAGCATATGACACAGTTGATGGCTTGGTCTCACTAGCCATGGAGCATTGGATGCTAAACGGATAATATGGACTTGGAAAGGTGTCGGTGGAAACGACACCTATGGAATCACTGGGATCCCTTCTACGGTTGGCGGCGCGAGGTTGTGCAAAGAGTGGGTCTGGTAGTCAGCACAAGGATCGTTTACCCAGGTTCGGGCCACGAAGATGCGTAATACCCCAGTCCTGCTTTGATGTATATTTGAGTGTTCTTGAGCTCTTCAACTAGCTACGGGGCATGCGTAGTCCAAAAGATCCGAATCCTTCGCTAGTGCGCCTCGGGCCTCCTTATATAGACAAAAGGGGTTGCCACAATGGCACACAGGAGGTGGAAAGGTATACAGTGTACAAGCTTATCGCCTATTATTACGGGACCAGGCGCATTAAATGCGCCCCTTAGGCGTGCCATTGCTTTATTGGGGACGGTAATGAGGCCCGTCCCATCTGTCGCCGCTCCGCCTCGCTCCGACACGCGTCCAGGCCGACGAGGCATGCATCGCCACGTAGGCTGGCAGGCTGCTGAGATGGCGTGGTGGTAGGGTCTTCACGAAGATCTGCATGCCACCACGCAGGTGCTTGCTGAGTTGGCTCGAAGCCGCGACGCTGTTGCCACGCAGTGCTCGCCTAACCGTTGGGCTGGCAGCTGTACGGGAACGGCGGTGGAGTCCTAGCAGACGTGGGCCTAGTTGCGGCACCGCAGGTGTCCTCGGCAAGGGTCTTGCCGTGGCATCGCGGTCGTCCCCGGCAAGGATCTTGTCGGAGGTCTCGTGGATTGCCTCGGCGAGGATCTCGCGAGGATCGTCGTCTTCTAGTCCTCATCTGATCTCGTGTCTTTATGATCTTCACAAAGATCTGCATGCCACCATGGAGGTGCCTCCCGAGCCTTGGTTCCAATGTGGTTGATGGTGTGGGAACCCTTGGGCTCAAGGGCGGCGTGCTCTGCTGGCGTTGGGCAAGCTTCCCCGGCAAGGCTCTTGTAGGGGCTGCGGAGGCCGCCCCGGCAAGGGTCTTGCCGGGGGAGTCCACTTCGCCCTCTTGCTCTTTGTGTCTCTGGTCTTGGCGTTGCTTTGCCCGTCTTGTGCTTTTGGTTCCTCCCTTTGCCCTGCTAAGTGTGGCCGCAGCGCTGACTCGATCGCCTGCACAAGTAGAGGGGTCAAAAGGAGAGACCCTTCTTTTGTACACCGGCAGGAGCCCCCGGGCCTGGGCCACACATAAGTGCAACACATTGTTGGGCCATGCCCAAAATGTTGCGTGGGTAGGCGAGGCGGATTTTCACTGCAGTAACTCCTTCGCTTGCCGCGCTTCCCCACGACCCACGTTGAATGCGCGACGTGGAGGGCCGTGCGTGACGTGGTGGTCGTGTGTGGGGCGGCTCCTTCACTCATGCGTCACATCGTGGTAAAGAGGTGGCTCGCGCCTTCCCCATAAAAAAAGGAAAACGCAGGGGCGCGGCTCATTTACTGAGTGGACTTGGGTCGTGGCCTTCGAGGCGCCCGTGCCCTACGATCACGGGGTGGAAAACGGTCGCCTCACTCGTCCCCTCGATTTCTGTTTGCTCACCACGTGTCCCCCATGCCTTGAAGATGGTAGGCGGTGGGTGCGGGCCTTGAATGACGAGGCGGGAAACCGGGCCGCTGCTGATTGGAACAGCGGGCCGGCCTTGATTCCCTGCGCTCCTGATGGCCGGATTGGTTGAGTGGGGCCGCCGAGCCCCGACCCCGCCCCTTTATAAGAAGGGGAGGGGGATGGCACCCCTCACTCTTTCACCATCCGCCTCCTTCCACCTTGGCTTCTTTCTTTCTTCTGCTATGGCGAGAGGGCGCGCCGGTGCTTCGACGGTGGCGACGAGGGTCTTGATACGGCTCCAACGTATCTATAATTTATGAAGTATTCATGCCATGTTTACAATAGTTTTATATGATTTTGGTATGATTTGATTAGAACTAACCTGGACTAACGCTGTCTTCAGCAGAACTACCGTGGTGTTGTTTTTGTGCAGAAATAAAAGTTCTCGGAATGGGCTGAAAATCAATGGAGATTTTTTCTGGAAAATATAAAAAATACTGGAACGAAGAGTTACCGCAGGGGAGTCCTGTGGGCCCCACGAGGGTGGAGGGCGCGCCCCCTTGCCTCATGGATTCCCTGTGGGGCCCCTGACTTGTTCTCTACGCCAACCTCTCCTATAAATCCCCAAACTTCCAGAACTTGACCTAGATAGGAAGTTCCGCCGCTGCAAGCCTCTGTAGCCATGAGAAATCAATCTAGGCCCTCTCTGGCACCCTGCCAGAGGGGGCCATCATCACTGGAGGCCATGGAGGAGGATCCCGGAGGGGCCATCATCGCCATGAAGGCCGAGGACTAGAGAGAGAACCTCTCCCCATCTAGGGGGGAGGCCATGGAGGAGGAAGCACAAGGGGGAGAACCTCCTCCTCTATCTCGGTGGAGCCGGAGTGTCCTCGGGAGGGGAATCATCGCTGCGGTGATCGTCTTCATCAACATCACCATCATCATCACCATCCTCATCTCTTATACGCGGTCCACTCTCCCGCACCCCGCTGTAATCCCTACTTGAACATGGTGCTTTATGCCACATATTATGATCCAGTGATGTGTTGCCATCCTATGATGTTTTGAGTAGATATCCTTTGTCTTTGGGTTGATTGATGACATAGATTGGTATGAGTTGTATGTTTTATTTCGGTGCTGTCCTATGGTGCCCTCTGTGTCACGCAAGCGTGAGGGATTCCCGCTGTAGGGTGTTGCAATATGTCCATAGTTTACTAATTGTCTGCGTTGCTTGAGTGACGGGAGCATAAACGCGGATAAGTGGGTCACGGCGTATGGGATAAAGGGACTTGATGCTTTAATGCTATGGTTGGGTTTTACCTAAATGATCTTTAGTAGTTGCGGATGCTTGCTAGAGTTCCAATCATAAGTGCATATGATCCAAGATGAGAAAGTATGTTAGCTTATGCCTCTCCCTCATATGAAATTGCAATAGTGATTACCGGTCTTGTTAACAATTGCCTAGGACAATTCCGCACAGCGATCCATCATTATTCCACACTCGCTATTTATAATATTTAGTAATATATTCTAACTTTATGATAACAGCACCTACTTTTATATTTTTAGCTCTCCAATATCATGCAAAGTTATCCTCTTCATACCCACAACATAGTTTTATTTGTCGTTTCTAGTTGGAAGCAAACGCTCGGTGTACATAGAGTCGTATCAGTGGCAGATAGGGCTTGAGAGAATATTGATCTTACCTTTAGCTCCTTGTGGGTTCGACACTCCATACTTATCACTTCCACCTTTGGAAATAGCTACGGTGATTCCCTGCACTTGGGGATTATCAAGCTCTTTTCTGGCGCCGTTGCCGCGGAGCAATAGCGTGGGGTTGATATTCTCGTGTGTGCTTGTTTGGTTTCGCCACTAAGTAGATTTTTTTTCCATATTTTTTTCTGTTTAGTTGTGGGAGAAACATACATTTTTTTAAAAGAATGAAAATACAAAAAAAATTACTTGCCTCTCATGCATAAAAAGTTTTTCAAAAAGAGAAGTGATTGGAAAGTTATTCATTGAAGAAGTGAGGGTCGACCTTGAGCACTTGTGTTATGGAAACAATGTCGAATTTTTCATGGAAGTTTCTCTGTAAATAATTATCCCCTTGTGTATATCCATTGCATTATAAAAATAATGTGCCAAGCTTTGGTTTTAGGATGATTGGATTGCTTGTTTACTTTGTGCAGAACAAAAACAGAAACTTTGGCTGTAGTGCGTGATTTTACAATTTTTACTGGAAGGTCAAATGTGTGTGAAACTTTTTCACATTACTTCTGTACAAATTGTTTAAATTTTCATATTTTTTCTAGAATTGTTGGAGTTACATAAGTCTAATAAACTTCCAGATTACTACAGACTGTCCTGTTTTTGATAGATTCTGTTTTCTATGTATTGATCACTTATTTTGATGAATCTATGGGTAGTATTGGGGGGTATGAACCATGGTGAAGTTGGAATACAGTAGATAAAGTGCTAATATGAAATTGGAATGAATTTGCAACAGTAACTAAAGGTAGTGATTTGCTTTAGTATACTAATGGATCTCACAAAGTTTTTGTTAAGTTTTTGTGGATGAAGTGTTCGAAGAACGAGGGGTTACATATGTGAGAAGAATAAAGAGAGGCAAGAGTTAAATCTTGCGGATGCCCAAGGAACCCCAAGTGGATATTCCAAGGATACTCAAGCATCTAAGCTTGGGGATGCCCCAGTTGGCATCCCATCTTTCTTCTTCAACAATTATCGGTATACCTCGGTTTTTGTTTTGTTCACATGATTTGTGTCCTTTGCGTTTTTCTTTTTCTTTAAGAACCATGCTAGTATGAGATAGCCCTTCATTAATTTATAGAACACTTTATGTTCTTCACTTATATGTTTTGAGTATGACCTTATAGAATGCTCTTTGCGGCTTCACTTAAATCTTTTGCGTATGGTTTTATAGAATGCTTCGTGCGCTTCACTTATATATTTTGAGCTTGGATATTGGTTAGACTATATTGATTGTAGAATGCTCCATGAACTGCACTGATATCTTTTGGAGTATGAATAATACTATCATCTAAAGCGGATTTGGAAGAGTGTCAACTTTAGGAATTAGTGACCCCACTATTCCGAATGAGAAAAAATTTGCTTATGTGGAGAGTAATAAAAATTTCTATGCCTATAGATCATGAAAAGAATTCTTTATGTGATGGTTATATTGTTGAATTCATTCACGATGCTACTGAAAATTATTATGAGGGAGGAATATATGCTTGTAGGAGTTGCAATAATATCAAGTTTCCTCTCTCTATGTGCTTAAAGTTTTGAAGTTATACTTGTTTTGCCTTCCTATGCTAGTTGATTCTTGTTCCTATAAATTATTCGTTCACAAAATCCCTAGGCATAGGAAGTGGGTTAGATTCAAATATGCCAGTCATATTCTTCGTGATGCTCTCTTTATGTTTCAATTCTTTTACATTATGTGAGCATCATTGAAATCATCATGCCTAGCTAAAAGGCACTAAAGAAAAGCGCTTGTTGGGAGACAACCCAATATTTACCCTTACTGTTTTTTGTGTGTTTACATGATTAAGCTACTGTAGTAATCATGTTTTATAGCTTTTGTTTCAATAAACTGCCAAGTAAGACATTTGGGAAGACTTGGGTGAAAGTTAATGTGACCTTGCTGTAAAAAACAGAAACTTTGTGCTCAGTAGATTAGCTACCATTTTTTTTTACAGAAGAGTGATTTTGAGTTGATTATTTTTGCAGAAGATTAATAGACAAATTCCTCACGCCCACCAATTTATTTCATAATTTCTGGAGTAGCATAAGTATGGTTTCTGTTCAAATGATTACAGACTGTTTTGTTTTTGACAGATTCTGTTTTCATTGCATAGTTAGCTTGTTTTCTAGTTTCTATGGCTTATATTTCTCAATATAAATTGTAGAAATGATATGGTACAGTAGGCATTGTGTGAGAACAATTATGAACCTTGTCTTTGATAGTACCAAAGTGAACGGTTTACTCTTTATCATACTAACCTATCTCATGAAGTTCCGTTAAGTTTTGTGTGATTGAAGTTTTCAAGCTTTGGGTGAGATATCGATATGAGGAGAATAAGAAGTGGAAATACTCTAAGCTTGGGGATGCCCAAGGCACCCCAAAGTAATATTCAAGGAAGACTCAAGCGCTTAATCTTGGGGATGCCCCGGAAGGCATCCCCTCTTTCGTCTTCAAAACTATCGGTATACCTTACTTGGAGCTATATTTTTATTCGTCACATGATATGTGTTTTGCTTGGAGCGTATTTTCAATTTTACCTACTATTTGAATAAAATCATTGGATCTGAAATCTTGAATGAAATAGAATCCTCCCATGGCTAGTTAATTATTTGCCTACTCAGTGTTCTTCACTTATATCTTTTTGGAGTAGTTTGTCATTTACTCACGTGCTTCACGTATATCCAATGAGTAAAAGGTTGAATGAATTGAATGTCATAAATCTGAATTTATATATGTTTCATATGCTTATAACATGGGGAGTAATGACTCCACACATAATAAGTATAGGTAGTAAACGTATTGAAAGTTAGCAAACGTAGAATTGGTCACTTGAACAATTCATGAAAGAATATTGAAGGAAGAGAGATTTCACATATAAATATACTATACTGGACATCCTTTGTAATTGTGAGCACGCACTAAAACATGACATGCTAAAAAGTTGATGTTGTACAAGGAAGACAACTTAATGGGTTATGTTTTCCTATATCTGAAACGTTATATTGTCTTGGATCATCCAACATGTTGAGCTTGCCTTTCCCTCTCATGCTAGACAAATTCTTTGCACCAAGTAGAGATACTACTTGTTCTTCCGAATATCCTTAAACCCGGTTTTGCCATGAGAGTCCACCATATCTACCTATGGATTGAGTAAGATCCTTCAAGTAAGTTGTCATAGTTGCATGCAATGAAAAATTTCTCTCTAAATATGTATGATCTATTAGTGTGGAGAAAATAAGCTTTATACGATCTTGTGATATGGAAGCAATAAAAAGCAACGGACTGCATAATAAAGGTCCCTGAGGGAGTCCCGGATTAGGGGGTGTCCGGATAGCCGAACTATCATCGTTGGCCGGACTCCTGGACTATGAAGATACAAGATTGAAGACTTCGTCCCGTGTCCGGATGGAACTTTCCTTGGCGTGGAAGGCAAGCTTGGCGATACGGATATGTAGATCTCCTACCATTGTAACCGACTTGTGTAATCCTAACCCTATCCGGTGTCTATATAAACCGGAGGGTTTTAGTTCGTGAGATCTAACAACAATCATACCATAGGCTAGCTTCTAGGGTTTAGACTCTACGATCTCGTTGTATATCTAGTATTGTACTACCCTTATAATCTATATTAATCAAGCGGGAGTAGGGTTTTACCTCCATCGAGAGGGCCCGAACCTGGGTAAAAACATCGTGTCCCTTGTCTCCTGTTACCATCCGCCTAGACGCACAGTTCCAGACCCCCTACCCGAGACCCCCTACCCGAGATCCGCCGGTTTTGACACCGACATTGGTGCTTTCATTGAGAGCTCCGCTGTGCCGTCGCCATCAGGAAGGATGCCTCATCCCGTCTTTAAAGACGGCACTGTTGCTAAAGGAGCTTTGGCCATCGGCCAAACTCTCCGCTAGGCGGTTTTCTTATGACCGCCTATTCGGCCGCCACGCCGGCGATGACTTCTCGGGTCATCAAAAGCAATCTTCACGTCAACTCGGAACTTGCCGAGCAGTTAGATCCGATGGAGCTCTCTTCCTTAAACGAGCTCTTGGATCGCATTGCCGCTACAGGAGTCGCTTCTGAGACTATGACCAGATTGGGCCTAAAACCGATCCGAGAGATTAACTCTCCTGTGCTACCCACCACGTTGTTGTGGTAGAGGAACAATATGGCGACCCTTCTTCTATCTTAAGGACTAGCTATGTCCGGATTCATAACCCCTCCATGCTGGATTCCCGCGGAGAGGAGAACACCACTCAAGCCCTAAACTTAGAGTCGCAATGGCTAGATTCATCGGACAACGCCCAAGAACCCAAGCTTCCAAGTTCGGAAACTTCTTGGCCTCGAGTCTTAGATCGAACGGAGTTCGAATTTAACTCCACCCGCCCACCCAAACACAAGCGATCTATCCCAGATCCGGCAAGAGCCAGCTGAAACAATACATCATTACTGGGCCAGATTCCTCCTGGTCATGAACAGGATAAAGGACTGCCGTGAAGAGGACACAATTTCATTCTTCTGCATTAATTGCACGGACGAAGGAATCCTCAACGCCGTAAGTCGCTGCAAAATTACACGCTTTGCTGACTTGGCATCCATAGTACGAAAGTACTGTGCGATGGAGAGCGCCTGGAAAACCGAAATCAAATTTTGGGATAATCCGGCCTTGAACACAACATTTGTCCAAAGTAAAAGGGTGCATCATTACTGTGCACTGGGTTAAATACCAAAAGCAAAAACCCTCTAAAGGGCATGGAACCCGTCTTGGAGGGATGGCTCAATGGACCTTGCAAAATTCATAGTACGTAGGGCGCCACTCCAACTCATAGCCTTAGAGCATGTTGGATACTACGGCAGGTGGCCAAAAGTGGCGAAGAGCTTCTAGCTCCAGAGCACCGGCCCAGCAATACCAGTACGGTATTAACAGTCTTCAAAACTTTCACATCAAATAATATGCGGAAATGAACACTCCGCAGCCTTGCCGAAGTCCACCAGGTAGCAACAATAAATCCATGGAGTGACACGGCTATTACCTTTAACGCTAGTGACGAACCTAAATTCGAACAGCCCGAGCACCACCGCATTGGTCCTCGGTCCAATAGTGGGACTTTCGCCTTTACCAAGGTACTCATGGATGGCGGCAGCGGATTAAACCTCATTTACGAGGAAACCCTTGAAAAATGGAAATAGACTGGATCCGCATTGAGCGAAGCAGCACAACCTTTAGAGGAATAATCCCAATCGGGAAGCATGTCAGACAGGAAAAATCACACCGGATGTGGTGTTCGCACGCCGGATAATTACAGGTCCGAGGAGGTCACATTCCAAGTGGCCCTGCTCAACAGCGGATACCACGCTCTATTAGGGCGAGAGACATTCACAATTTTCAAGCTATACCCCATTACGGGTACATGAAGCTCAAAATGCAGGACCCAACGGAATCATCACTCTTGCTAGTGACCCGGACATAGCACTCCATGTAGAAAAATAAACAGCCGCACTTTTCGCCTTGAGGCACTATCCGAAGCCCTAGCGGCCGAGGAACTCATCACACAAGCGCCCACGGTAAACAAGGACGATGTGATACTCGATAAGAGATCCAAGTCCACCTCTTTAAACTGGCGGATTAAATAGTCAAATTCCAAGTCCATCCAACGGACCATACAAAACTGCCTCCATCGGGCACGCAGTTAAACCCCGATGTAGACGCAGCACCACGAGAATTCCTCTGTGAAAATTGGGACATCTTTGCTTGACACCCTTGAGACATGCCAGAATCCCACGCCGGCTGGCCGAAAGCACAGCCTAAATATCCTAAAAGGATTCAAGCCACCAAACAAGCTCTTGGCGTTTCCCGAACCTAAGAGACATTCCATGGGAGAGGAGCTAGCCAAACTATTGGAGGCCAGATTCATTAGAGATATAAAACATCCGGACTGGCTAGCAAACCTGGTAATGGTACCAAAGAAGGACAAATCCTGGCACCTGTGTGTCGATTTCAAAGACCTTAACAAGGCTTGCCCAAAGGATCCTTCCCTTCCCCGCATCGATCAAATTATCGACGCTACCGCAGGACACGATTCATTGTGCTTCCTCGACGATACTCCAGCTACCACCAAATTAAGATGGCAGAGCTGACCAAGCCGCAACGACATTCATCACTCTATACGGCCCATTACGCTTCAACACAATGCCCTTCGGGCTCAAAAACGCCCGGCGCAACATATCAGCGCATGATTCGGACATGTCCGCAAACCAGATCGGCAAAGCGGTGGAGGCATACGTAGACGATGTGGTCGTCAAATCCAAGCATGTCGAAACTCTAGTAGACGACTTGAGGCTCACATTCGACAATCTCCGAGCATATGACATTAAGCTCAACTCGGAAAAATGCGTTTTCGGCGTACCAGCCGGAAAGCTCTTGGACTTCATTGTATCTGGTAGAGGAATTGAAGCAACCCAGCCAAGATCCGAGCTTTGTCGCAATTGGATATCCCAAAAGACCTCAAACAAATACAAAAATTGACTGGATGCGTGGCAGCTCTAAGCCACTTTATCTCCCGCTTAGGAGAAAAGGCATTACCCCTTTATCGCCTCCTGTGGCGCACCGAACACTTCGAGTGGACGGATACGCCACGGGCCGGTTCGAAGAAATCAAAGCCATATTGGCAACAAATCCGGTCCTGGCCGCGCCCAACATGGGCGAACCAATGTTATTATACATCGCGGCAACCCATCAAGTTGTAAGCGCGGTGCTCGTTGTCGAACGAGAAACGGACGGACACAAGTTCCCTCTCCAAAAACCAGTTTACTACGTGTCCACTGTCCTAACTCCATGCAAGTCACGGTACCCGCATTATCAAAAGATAGCATACGCAGTGTTCATGGCATCCGGAAGCTGCGACACTACTTCCAAGAGTGTTCGATAATGTAGCCTCCAAATACCTCTTAATGACATTATAAACAACCGCGACGCAACGGGCCGGATTGCCAAATGGGCCATCGAGCTCCTCCCGTTCGACATAACCTACAAGCCACGGCGAGCTATTAAGTCGCAAGTTTTGGCCGACTTCGTTGCCGAATGGACTGAAGCCGAACTCCCTAAAGAGTACGGCGCATATTCCAACTGGATCATGCACTTCGACGGCTCCAAAATGTTGGCCGGCCTAGGGGCTGGCGTCGTTCTGACGTCCCCAACCGGAGATACAGTCCAATACGTACTTCAAATAATGTACACGGACTCCAACAACGCAGCCGAATACGAGGCCCTTCTACATGGTCTCCGGATGGCAGTCTCCATGGGCATTCAACGCCTAGAGGTCCGTGGGGATTCAAACCTCGCGATATCCCAAATAAATGGAGACTTTGATGCCAAGGATCCGAAAATGGCAGCTTATCGCAATGCCGTCCTAAAAATGTCAGCTCGGTTCGAGGGGCTCGAATTTCACCATATAGCCCGGGAGAACAACTAGGCAGCAGACGTGTTGGCACGCATTGGCGCAAAGCGCGATGCCGTCCCTCCCAACATCTTCCTAGAGAGGCTTTTCAAGCCATCCGTATTATGGGAGGGAGTGTCCAGAAATAACATCCCGGACCCAACCGCACTACCCCGCACCAAACATTCTGACATAGTTGGTGGTTCTGCCAACGAAATAACACCGTCAGCCCACACAATAATGGCAGCCATTGCCCGTGGATGTAACCATTCCTAGCCTACCTAACTAGGCAGGAACTTCCCGAGGACCAAAACGAGGCCCGCTGCATAGTGCGGCGATCTAAAGCCTATAAGGTCCATGAGGGAGAGCTTTATAAGAAAAGCACAACCGGAGTCCTTCAAAGGTGTATCTCCGAAGAGGAAGGGCGGAATCTTCTGGCTGAAATTCATGCCGGACTCGGCGGGCACCACGCCGCTGCCCGGGCCCTTGTAGGAAAGGCTTTCCGTACAATATTTTATTGGCCGATGGCCCGGGAATATGCTCAGGACTTGGTCCAACGATGCGTCGGATGCCAGCTCTTTGCTAATCAAAGCCACATGCCACCTACCGCACTCAAAACTATACCCATCACCTGGCCGTTCGCGGTCTGGGGGCTTGATATGGTTGGACCCCTTAAAGGGGAACCCACAAGCAAAAATACCTATTGGTCATGGTGGATAAATTCACCAAATGGATAGAGGAAAAGCACATTAAGACGGTAGAATCCGGACCGGTGATAGACTTCATATTAGGGTAGTACACCGTTACGGCGTCCCCATAGCATCATCATCGATAATGGCACGAACTTCACGGCCGACGAGGTGAAGCTCTGGTGCAAAAACATGGGCATCAAGCTCGACCACGCTCAGTCTATCACCCCAAACTAACGGTCAAGTCGAGCGAGCAAGCGGTCTAATCATGAGCGGCATTAAACCCGGACTAGTGCGGTCCTCAAGGAATCTAATACGCCTTTGGGTAGAGGAGCTTCGACTCAGTACTCTGGGCTGCGGACCACGCCGAATCGCACTACGGATTCACACCATTTTTATGGTGTCTGCGGCGCAGAGGCAGTTTTGCCTGCGACATAGTTCATGACTCACCCAGCGGCGCATATGCGAAGAAAGAGAAGCCGAGCTTCGATCGGCAGGACAGTTTGGGCGCCTTGGAGGAGGAGCGCGATGTGGAAAAAGCTCGTTCCGCATTCTATCAACAGCAGGCTCGAAGATACCAAAGCAGAAATGCACGGGCCAAAGCTTACAATGTTGGCGAATTAGTTCTCACGCTCACGGACAAGAAAAAGGACAAACTCAAGCCCAAATGGGAGGGTCCCTTCATCATCGACCAAGTCGACCCGGCGGAGGCGTACGTCTGCAGAACGCGAGCTCGGATAACCGACTTGAGCCGAACCCATGGAATGCAGCTCGTCTCCCAAGATTCTACGCCCTAGCGCCCGGACTCGAGTTCGTCTCCTTCCTCCGTCTATATTTTATACTTTAACTGTCTTTTATTTCTCTCCTTCTCCTCCTTTTTTCTAAAGCCGTTTGGAGGCTCGCTTATGCGCCTGCTCAAGACACACTTTGATGCGCTTATCCGCTCATTATACCTGGGGCTTCTTTAATGAAGTTTATACGGGCTTTATGCCCAACACATGTGTCAAACTTCTGCATGTACCTTTTATTCACCATTATATGCATCGATATGACTTAAGTTTTGGCCAAGCTGGGTGTTCTGGCTCTGTGCTTACCCCCACGTTCTCGATTGTTCGGCTATGTGCAAAGGGAGCACCATCACATTGTTACCACTGGGTCACCGGACGCTGCATCGATCGGGTGAAGCCGAAAGCTAGCATTCTTAAGGGAATATTCGGTCGGTGAACTAAAAGATGATTTCTTACTTATTCATTTATCTGCCCCAGATGTTTTCTGCTTTTACTTGGTCCGGACATGCACTTTAGGGCATGCCTCCTGTGGAAAGGAACCCCTAATCTGGAACTATTCTCCACGGAAGATGTTTCTTACTAACCATGTAATATAACATAACTAGCTGGGCACTTATCCGATAAAGCACTTATGACCCCTACGCTTTGGTCTCCACGCATGCCCCGGTTCTTACATAACCGCGAGGGTATTCGGACACACTCGACTGTTGGGTCCCGAGGTCGAAGCGAAAAGGTCCGCTACGACAAACGATCTACAATCCGGCTAGAAGGCATTTTACATGTCATTTTAAATTACATAGTCAAATTGACTGATTGTATTCCTCTTCAATACCATCTAATAGGCTATCTAGTTTACCTCCCTGGGAATACTGCGGCCAACTCTACTTGGCCGTACACTAAGCTCACGAGGGATCTCCTTCCCATCGGGCCCCACAGGTCCAACCTCGGCCATGTGGTTTGGGTCAGCCTTTGTGTACCGCGTCTTCACCATGGCCTGTGCTTCCTCGGCGCCTTTGACGGCAGCCGATATCTTCCATAGCCGGAAGCGCCGCGTGCTCCACAAGCCTCTCACGCAAGCTCTCCAAGGCCTTCGGTAGGGAGATGGATGGCCACAAGGCTCGGCGACGCCTCTCATCACCTGCCGAACTCGTTCATGCAGTTGCAGCAGCTCGGGAAGTAGGTCACCCGTTGAACCGGGCATTTCCTCTGCAGGACAACCTGTGAGCATACCTACAGACATATTTCTGTTAATCGACTTCCTTGCCGAACCTTTTTTTTCAAAAGTTCGCTCAAGCACTTACTATAAATGCCGCGACGAAGCCGCCGATTCTCCTTAACGGAGTCAGACAGCTGGGCTCGGACATCCTTTAGTTCCTCACCCAGCTGGGTGTTGGCATCTTGGAGATTATTTTTCTCTTGCCTCACCCTTGTAAGCACATTCTCGCCGGCCTTTAACCGGGCGCAGAGCTGTTGCTTGTCCGGATCTAGTCCGACGCCATACGCAATATTATTGTCGGACTTATACACACGCCGAACTTCACAAACTACTTATCTTTGAAGTGTATATTACGGAGGGGGTCTCTGTGGCTCCCCGTGGCGGCTAATGCAGCCTCAAGTTGGGCCTTGCATTCTTCAAGCTCACAGAGACGATCGGGTATTCTTTTTGTAAGATCCTGCATAACAAATGATCCTTAAATCAGTTATTCTAACTATTTTAAGTCTCGGGAGACTCTTGGCATATACAAATGTCAAATTTCCTCACCCGTCGTCCTTGACATCTTGCTCGTGGCTCTGGCGAGACCATCTTGAGCGGCACGGAGGTGCGCATCTCGAATTGAAGGCATTCAATGCCTCTTGGGAGAAACACGCGTCCACGAAGAACTGTCGGCGGCGCCTATGGTTCATGGCACTCTCCACCTCGGAGTTGGTGGCGGACAATCTGTCGGCATCCTCTATCGGAGGAGCATCCGGCCTTGCGCCTCGTCATTTACCTCCGCACGGACTGACGTTGGAGCCTGGCTGGCGGAGGCTCGATTAACCACCTCTCCGGACACCGGTCCGTGGCGCTCTTTTTCCGAAAGGAGCACCAGCGTTAATATACTTTCCGGAATCAATCCGGGAATATGGTGACACGCTTTACCGTTGCAGCGGCGTTTCAATCTGCATCGCACTTCTTTTTAGCTTGCGTGGTCGTGCTACCCCTTGTTGGCTAGCCGCCGCGGGCTCGGCTTCCTGCCTCGAAGACACCCCCTGCGAAACACCATTGAAATGCGGTGATAAAAAATAAGCACGGATGGGTCATTATCAAAGTATTGGGACCTCGGTCTCAGTTACCGGTGAGGCTGGAAGTATCCCGGGGTAATCGGCCGTAATGGCAACCAAGGCATTATCGATGCTCAGTTGGTGAATTACCCCATCAATCAGTTCCACCAATATGTCCGAATCCTCTTGGGAGGCCGGATCGAGGAGCCGTTCCGGATCCTCGGGTTGTGGAGGCGGGCTGTTTATGTCTTTTACGGCCTGGCGCAGTTCCTGAGTCAAAATCACAAAATGAGATACCTAACCATGGGAATACGGATCGGATGTGCAAAAAAGAAATGTCGGCTGACCCAGCTGCGAGGATTATTCATAGAAAATCCGTTCAATGGACTGAGCGGAGAAAATCTTCCTCTTCTCCCTTGTACAGCGTGGACAAGATCTTCACCAGATCGGTGACCGATCCCGGCCCCTTACGGCCATAACGGGTGGCATCGTCCTCCCCGTTGAAATCCCACATGGGGTGGCCCCTATATTGGAGCGGCTGCACCCCCCGCATAATACATGTGGCCATGACACCAATCGTGGTCAGTCCGGAATGGGATAACAATCTTATTCGGCTCATCAGGTAAAGGAAGTCCTTGTCGTTTTCCCTCTGGGGGCTCCGTGGGCGCCAACTCAGGCGTTTCTTCAAAGGAGCATTGCTGAACCCCGGGAGACCGATCCGAACAGGATCCGTGAGCGGCACGTCTTCTATATAAAACCATTACGAAGGCCAGTCTTGGACGCCTTCTTCGGGTTCGGATAGATATCCGGTCGGCGATGCGCCACAGCTCGGCTCCGCCCACTTGATATATTGACCCCTCATGAGAACGGGGTACAAGGCAGAATAATCTCTTCCACGGTATAAAAATGAGCCTCGACGCCCAAGAACAGTTCGCAAAGGGCCACGAAGATGTGCAAAATGGAGGCAGGCGTAAGGTGGTGCAACTGGAGGCCGTAGAACTCCAAGAGCCCCCGGAGAAACGGATGAATTGGAAATCCGAGTCCTCTTACTAGATAAGAGACAAAGCATACCCGCTCTCCTTTGGAGGGATCGGCGACACTCTCCGCTTGCTTTCCGCCCTTATAGGTGGCGAGTCCGGCTCTAACGGAACCATGAAGGCCGGGAAGAAGTCCCTTGGTTTGGAGTGTCACTAGCTCGCTATGCGGGACTGAGCATCTCTCCCAATTTCCAGGCTGAGGGCTGGGAGCGCGAGAGGAGGAGCCGCGTCGACTATCCATGATGGAATGGATTTTTGTCAGAGGCGCTCCGATGAAAGCTCGCGGAGGGAGGATGGTGTGACTCGGATCTAGATCCTCGTCCCTTTTATAAACGGCTCATTTGCGCAGCTAGGGAAATAAGTGTAAAAATACCCTAGCTTTTCGCATTCATTCAACACGTGGAAGATGGCCATTATTGGGCGTGGAAGCCAAGGAGCGCAGCATTTATCAGAAGCCGGACACTATTCGACAAGTATATGGAATTTGGAGAAGAACCCGCCGCATAATGCCGAAGACAATCTACGCCGGACTCATCGTCATTGAAGCCTGGTTCGGGGGCTACTGAGGGAGTCCCGGATTAGGGGGTGTCTGGATAGCCGAACTATCACCGTTGGCCGGACTCCTGGACTATGAAGATACAGGATTGAAGACTTCGTCCCGTGTCCGGATGGGACTTTCCTTGGCGTGGAAGGCAAGCTTGGCGATACGGATATGTAGATCTCCTACCATTGTAACCGACTCTGTGTAACCCTAACCCTATCCGGTGTCTATATAAACCGGAGGGTTTTTAGTCCGTAGGACGAACAACAATCATACCATAGGCTAGCTTCTAGGGTTTAGCCTCTCGATCTCGTGGTAGATCTACTCTTGTACTACCCATATCATCAATATTAATCAAGCGAGAGTAGGGTTTTACCTCCATCGAGAGGGCCCGAACCTGGGTAAAAACATCATGTCCCTTGTCTCCTGTTACCATCCGCCTAGACGCACAGTTCGGGACCCCCTACCCGAGATCCGCCGGTTTTGACACCGACAGTCCCTATCACAAGTGGCAATATAAAGTGACCTTCTTTCGCATTAAGATTTTGTAAATCCCACTATAAAAGCACATGACAACCTCTGCTTCCCTCTGCGAAGGCCCTATCTTTTATTCTTGTCTCATACCTTATACAAGAGTCATTGTGATCTTCACCTTTCCTTTTTACATCTTATCCTTTGGCAAGCACATTGTGTTGGAAAGATCCTGATTTATATATATATATATATATATATATATATATATATATATATATATATATATATATTTATATATATCCAATTGGATGTTAGTTATCATGAACTATTATTGTTGACATTACCCTTGAGGTAAAAGGTTGGCAGACGAAACTATAAGCCCCTATCTTTCTCTATGTCCGATTAAAACTTTGAACACATAAATATCACATGAGTGTTAGAAATTGTGAAAGATTAAATGATAATTGAGTATGTTGAGTTTGCTAAATCAAAGCTCTGACATAGACCCTTCCTGAAAATAAGATGAATTGCAATTGTTTGATGAATGAGAATATATTTTGTTAGTTTCAAGAAAGTTTATGATCTATACTTTAACATGTGAATAGCTTGTTACTTGATCATGAAAAGTTTTATGAGTTGAGTTACTGTTATGATATATAATGATGCTAGAAAAAGTGATTGGAACTATCATTGATCAAACTTATGCACTTGTTAGCATTCACACTTCATAAATTATTTCTTTTACCATTTACCTACTCGAGGACGAGCAGGAATTAAGCTTGGGGATGCTGATACGTCTCCAACGTATCTGTAATTTATTAAGTATTCATGCCATGTTTACAATAGTTTTATATGATTTTGGTATGATTTCATTAGAACTAACCCGAACTGACGCTGTTTTCAGCAGAACTACCGTGGTGTTGTTTTTGTGCAGAAATAAAAGTTCTCAGAATGGGCTAAAAATCAACGGAGATTTTTTCTGGAAAATATAAAAAATACTGGAACGAAGAGTTACCGGAGGGGAGTCCCATGGGCCCCACAAGGGTGGAGGGCGCACCCACCCCCCTGGGGCACGCCCCTACCTCGTGGACTCCCTGTGGGCCCCCCTAACTTGTTCTCTACGCCAACCTCTCCTAGAAATCCCCAAACTTCCAGAACTTGACCTAGATCAGAAGTTCCGCCGCCACAAGCCTCTGTAGCCACGAGAAATCAATCTAGGCCCTTCACGGCACTCACGGGAGGGCCATCATCACCGGAGGCCATGGAGGAGGATCCCGGAGGGGCCATCATCGCCATGAAGGCCAAGGACCAGAGGGAGAACCTCTCTCATCTAGGGGGGAGGCCATGGAGGAGGAAGCACAAGGGGGAAAACCTCTCCTCCCCTCTCTCGGTGGCGCCGGAGTGCCATTGGGAGGGGAATCATCGCCGCGGTGATCGTCTTCATCAACATCACCATCATCATCACCATCCTCATCTCTTTTACGCGGTCCACTCTCCCGCACACCACTGTAATGCCTACTTGAACATGGTGCTTTATGCCACATATTATGATCCAATGATGTGTTGCCATCCTATGATGTTTTGAGTAGATATCCTTTGTCTTTGGGTTGATTGATGATCTAGATTGGTATGAGTTGTATGTTTTATTTGGTGCTGTCCCTATGGTGCCCTCCATGTCGCGCAAGTAAGCGTGAGGGATTCTCATTGTAGGGTGTTGCAATATGTCCATGGTTTACTTATTATTGTCTGCGTTGCTTGAGTGATGTAAGCATAAACACGGATATGTGGGTCACGGCATATGGGATAAAGGGGACTTGATGCTTTAATGCTGTGGTTGGGTTTTACCTTAATGATCTTCAGTAGTTGCGGATGCTTGCTAGAGTTCCAATCATAAGTGCATATGATCCAAGACGAGAAATTATGTTAGCTTATGCCTCTCCCTCATATGAAATTGCAATAGTGATTACCGGTCTTGTTAACAATTGCCTAGGACAATTCCGCACACCGATCCATCATTATTCCACACTCACTATTTATAATATTTAGTAATATATTCTAACTTTATGATAACAACACCTACTTTTATATTTTTAGCTCTCCGATATCATGCAAAGTCATCCTCTTCATACCCACAATGTAGTTTTATTTCTCGTTTCTAGTTCGAAGCAAACGCTCGGTGTACGTAGAGTCGTACCATTGGCAGATAGGGCTTAAGAGAATATTGATCTTACCTTTAGCTCCTTGTGGGTTCAACACTCCATACTTATCACTTCCACCTTTGGAAATTGCTACGATGATTCCCTGCATTTGGGGATTATCAGGTCTCCACTCAACAGCGCCCCCCTCCTTCCCAAGAGCTCGTGGCGGCGGAGCCAGCCACAAGTGGAAAGGGGAGGGGCCGAGGCTGAGGTCGCCATGGCGCCGGGAAGAGGAGGGATGGGCGCTGACCCGGCCTCGCCTCACGCCCGTGATCCCTCCCAATGGAGGGACCAGCCTCATGAAGTTCTTCATCAGGCTACGCACCGGCCAAGACTGCCGTCGTCTTCGTCTCCCTACTCCATTCGCTCGGGAGATGGAGCTCGACCCGCCACAGACTCTGAGATTGCATATGAGGGGCTGCGGGAACAGCGGCACGCGGGTTGATGTCGATTTTACCGCCCCCCCACATCATGTATCTTCGTCGTGGATGGAAGACCTTCGCTCATATCCACAGCCTGACGGCGGGGCTCGTTCTCTATTTCAAATTAATGGAGAATGATCTGCTCTATGTCAAGGTCTTTGGAGACTATGGAACTCGCCTAAAGTGCTGCGTGGAGAGCTCCTCCGATGACGAAGACTCTTCCTCAAGCGGGAGTGACGAGGAGGACAGGGATAGCGATGACGAGGGTGTCAAGCGGGGGGACGCCGACTCCGACTGACCACGTCGCCCCTCCCTTGGACACGTGCCCTGCCGATGGCGTTCCTCGTCCAGCTCTCCATCGGCGCGTTCTGCATCGCCCCTTTTTCGCCTTCACCTGCCGCACCTGGGAGGAAAAGGGCAAGAACGGGGATCACGGGGCACTTATCTTTTTTAAGTTTGTAAGCCTACGGGCCTTAGTAGAATTTAGACCTTGTAATCCCCTCGCTTGGGCATACATTCCGTACGAATTGTACTTGTTAGCAACGTATGAATGAAAAGAAGGGTGTTTGCGGGTTTCTTTGGTGCGTGGGCTGGGGCCACACCGAGGAAGGAGTCCTCGTTATCTTGGGATAAACACTGTAACCCGGCAACAGTCCTTGCCGTCCTGTCCTCCTGCTCTAAAGCTCGATTACACTCAAGCCCATGGCGGAGGTAGGGGCAAAGCAGGATTGGGCCCTTCGCCCGTTCCCTTCCCACCGCGCTACGACCAAGTCCTGGCTCAAAGTAAGGTTTTTTGGACATGGGAAAAAGGGAGCATGATGGTATAAGAGTGAGCGAAGTCTTGTACGTTCAAGTTTCATACAGAAGTAGGGAGCAGGAATGAAAAACTTATCTCGATAAGTTGCAGCCCGTGATCATGGCTTGTCGTGGTGGGACCTTCGGATCCATGGCGCCCGCAACCTTGGCTTGCCGGGTCGGGCGCCGGCCTGTTCTCTTTCCTCCAAACAGCTCAAGAGAAATGTCCATGCACCCTACGAACCTAAAAAGGACGGGAAGGAGCAGAGATGCACACTCGACCTCTATGCTAGGGGTTAGTCGCCGCTAAGCACTATCAACCCCTAACCGAGGAGAGACTCAACCTAGCATGCATGCTAAAACTTAGGGCACCAGCCTTCATTTATTTATGCTCGTGGTCACTGCTTTGGCTTTGTACAAAGGGTTACATCCCTCGCCGGCAAGGCTTGTAAGAAAGGTGGTCTGCCGGGGGGCACGGCAACCGCGCCTTATGGGTAAAACTTGCGAAGATGTTCTATGTTCCAGGAATTGCTCACTGGAATAGCATCTTCGGTCTCCAGGAGGACTGCGCCGGGCCTGGTGACCCGTACTACCCGTTAAGGGCCTTCCCACTTCAGCACCAACTTGTTGGAATTCTTGGCCGATTGAACATGCCGAAGAACAAGGTCGCCTTCCTCAAAGCTTCCGGCATGAACCTTGCAGCTATGGTAGTGGCGCAAGGCTTGCTGGTAGCGCGCTGCTCTCACAGCCGCCAGAAGACAATCTTCCTCGAGGAGCGTCGCATCATCTTGCCACAATTGCTCTTGCTCAAACTCATCATAAGCAAGCACTCGGGGTGACCCGTACGTGAGTTCCATGGGGAGAACTGCTTCTGCCCCGTAAACGAGGGAGAAATGTGTCTGGCCGGTGGCTCGATTTGGAGCCGTTCTGATTGACCAAAGAACCACCGGCAATTCATCAATCCAGCGCCATCCACACTTGTGCAGCCTGTCAAAAGTTCTTGTCTGGAGGCCTCGCAATACTTTAGCATTCGCCCTCTCAGCCTGGCCGTTGCTTCGTGGGTGTGCAACAGAAGCAAAACATACCTTGCTGCCGAGGTCCTGGATGTACTGCATGAAGACGCGGCTCGTGAACTGCGTGCCATTGTCGGTGATGACTCTATTTGGCACACCAAAACGACAGACTAGCCCCTTGAAGAATTTGACGGCTGATTGTGCTGTCACCTTTCTCACTGCCTCCACCTCCGGCCACTTTGTGAACTTGTCGATTGCAACGTACAAGTACTCAAAGCCCCCGACAGCACGGGGAAAGGGGCCCAGTATGTCGAGCCCCCGGACCGAGAATGGACAGGAAAGAGGGATGGTTTGGAGAGCTTGAGTTGGTTGATGAAGCTTCTTTGAATCGAACTGGCACGCTTCACACTTGGTTACTAGTGCCGTTGCATCCACGGAGGGTTGTGGGCGAGAAGAATCCTTGCCGGAATGCCTTGCCGACAAGGGCCCTCGACCCTATGTGGGAGCCACATATGCCTCTGTGTATCTCTGCCAACAGCTCCAGTCCTTCCACCCGGGGAATGCACTTCAATTTCACAACCTTTGGCCTTTTCACCTGCATGAGAACATCGTCGATTTAACTGTTACATGGGTGACCGACGGCTACTTTCTCCGCTTCTTCCTGCTCCTCAAGGAGTTCCCCTGTTTGGAAGAACCGGACGGTATGCTGTGCCCATGCAGGAGCCTGGGGCTCGATGGCAAGGGCCTGGGGCTCGGATGGAGTACCCCTCTTACCAAGCCTGCCGCTTCCAACTTCCTGATTTCCTCTGTGACGAACCCTTGCCATTCCAGAGCTGGCTTCCTGACTTCTGCTTGATGGGTCGCGACGAGGACAAACAGCAAGCTGGTGCTCAATCACCTCCCTTGGAACGCCGGTGATGTCGGATGCTTGCCACGCAAACACATTGACATTCACCCACAGGAAAGTGACGAGCGCGCCTTCCTATTTGCTATCGAGGGTGGAGCTTATGGTAAAAGCCCCTCCCGTGCCATCCTCCTTGACGGACACCTTCTTGGTCTCTGGTGGTGCAGCTCTGGATTTCTTGCTCTTGCCGGTGGAGCTCTCTGGCACGTCCTCGACGGGAGCACGACACTCCGAAGAGGTGCGCTTGATGGAGTGGGTGCGAGAGGTCCTGCCGGTCTTCTTCCCTCCCGGGGCTTCGGCGGCAGGAGCAAGTGCCTTGGCGGAAGTAACTACAATCACCTCCCGGTAGAGTTGGTCAGCGCAGATCAGCGCATCCTTCTTGTCGGAGGGGACGGTGATGATGGTCATCGGCCCAGTCATCTTTAGCATGTTTAGGTGTAATGTGAGGCCGCCATGAACTTGGCTAGTGCTGGGTGGACGAGGATCCCATTGTAGGGCAAGGGGATCTCGGCTACATCGAAAACAATCCTCTCCATCCTATAGTTTAACTCGCCTCCAAACGTCACGCGCAGCGTGATCTTACCCTTCGGCTGACTCCTCCCCGGGTTGACCCCTTGAAACGTGCCCGTCTCTTCGAGGTCTCCATCAGGGATCTACAGCCTTTTGATCACAATAGGCGAGATCAAGTTCAGACCGGCCCCGCCGTCAACTAGCATTTTTTTCACCTTGAGGTTGCGTATTGTTGGCGATACCAACAACTGCAAACACCCGACCGCAGTTGTGCGATCAGGGTGGTCCTCGGTGTCAAAAATAATAGGCGTGCTAGACCACTTCAATGGCTTTTGAGCATAGAACGATGGTTCCGCTGCTGTGATCTCACGCGCCCACTACTTGAGCTGGCGCTGAGAGGTGTGCAGCGAGGCGCCACCTTCGACGCACATGGCCTTCATAGCTTTTTGGAACTCATGCTCGTCAGACTCGTCGTCCCTCGTCATGATCATCGCCTTCTTGCTTCTGTCACGGCCCAAGCGGCCTCTTTGCTTGGTTATCCTTGCCGCGGTGACCTCCTTGGCCGCCACGCTTCTTGCGGATCCTCGGCACCATCCTGACCTCCTTTCTCCTTATCCCGCCTTTCATACTCAGCTTTTTGCTTCTCAGCAAGCAGCTCAACTTGCCGGCAGTTTTGGAGGTCGTGGCCCTTGGTGCGGTGGATCTTGCAGTATTGCTTGTTGGAGCCTCCTGGCTTGTCGGCAGCCGCCAAGGCCCGGCAAGTGGCACACCCGGCAATTTCCTTGCCGGGGTCGTCTGCCTTGGCCTTCTTGGCGGCGACGGTTGAGGGAGTCCTAGATTAGGAGGTATCCGGATAGCCGGACTATGTACATTGTTCGGACTATTGAAGCGTGAAGATGCAAGACTCAAGACTTCGGCCCATGTCCGGATGGGACTTTACTTGGCGTGGAAGGCAAGCTTGGCGATCCGGATATTATATTTCCTTCCTTGTAACCGACTCCATGTAACCCTAGCCCTCTCAAGGTGTCTATATAAACCGGAGAGGTTGGTCGTTAGAAGGCCGATCATAATTACAATCATACCATCATAGGCTAGCTCTTAGGGTTTTAGCCTCTACGATCTCGTGGTAGATCTACTCTTGTACTACCCATATCATCAATATTAATCAAGCAGGAAGTAGGGTTTTACCTCCATCGAGAGGGCCCGAACCTGGGTAAACATCTGTGTCCCTTGCTTCCTGTTACCATCAGCTTTGACGCACAGATCGGGACCCCCTACCCGAGATCCGCCAGTTTTGACACCGACATTGGTGCTTTCATTGAGAGTTCCTCTGTGTCGTTGCTACAAGGCTTGATGGCTCTTTCAACTACCGTCAACAACACGGTCCCGGGCGAGACTTTTCTCCCCGGACAAATCTTCGTATCCGGCGGCTTCGCCCTACGGGCCAATTCGCTTGGCCATCTGGAGCAGATCGATAGCCACGCCCTTAGCCACCAGATCAGGGTCAGAAACCTGCACTGCACGGCGGACCTCCGCGGAGACTGGATCTTCGACAGATTCGGGCCTATGCCAGGAGCACCGGGCAGACACGACGAACATGGCTTAGACCTGCTGTCGAACAAAGCTCGGGGTATCACCCTGCGGTAGCCTCGGACTTAAATCCGTGGCAACTGCGTTGCCCAAGGCGGGGTGGGCCCCGCCCGCAGTCGCACTCATCGGTAGAGCCGAACACGGGCCTTACCTGTGGTGGCTCGTGAATCCGGGACCCCGGATTCAGATCCGGACGTTGGTTCCGGGTCCGCACGCTCGATCCGGTCGAGCCAGGTTGGGCTCCGGTAATGGAGTTCATCGCGCGGATATCTTCCAAAGACTCGCCCTTCGGCGACATGCTGAACTCATTAAAGTCTCTCTCTTTGTCAGGAGGCTCTTGGCCGAACTATGTCCGGCTCGAGTGGGAAGCAGGCGATGAAGGAATTCTTTGCCCACCCACCACCCACTTCATTGCCACGATCGATGATTTAACCGACGTGATTAACTTTGACTCCGAAGACATCAATGGTATGGACTGACGATGCGGAGAATCACAGAGCCACCGCCTTTGGGCGGTGGATAGCCACCTATCCCCATGATATACACATGGCGGACAATCCGAAAGAAACCAATGGAGATGAGGCAGCGGAGGATAATCCCTGGGGGAAAAGCAAAGCATGGGCGTCGGCGCCGCTTCCAAGCCCCGCCACAGAATACCGCCCAGTAAGTCGAAAACAATCCGGATGGCACCGAAGATGAATATAACCCTAGTCGGCCTGACTTTCAGAATGCCGGACTGACCACTGTGGGATACTTGGAGAGGGACAACTATACGCCCCCCAACGAGGACGAGGCAATCCTCGGCAATGACGAATTCGGCGTGCCTGAAGATCCAGTGGAACAAGCTCGCTCCGAGCGATGGCTCATGGCCATGGCAAAGAGCCTGCAAAGGAAGCAACAGCAGCTTAAAGCCGACCAAGATTCCCTGGTGGATAGATGGACCAAGGTCCTGGCCACTAAAAGATACGGACCTGACAGCCCCGACAAAGGGCACACAGGGCACAACCGGCCACCCCAACCTAAGCAGGAGAACTCAAGGCACATGCCCCGACGTCAACACACCACTACGGTCCAAAACAATACGAAGGACAAAAGAAGAAGCATCCTCAAGCCTCGGCGCAATGGTCATAAGCGACAAAACAGGAAGGCTGGTGCTAATTCCAGCAACTCCCAGTCCGGTCAGCGGACAAAGAACAGCTCGAGACTGTCTGCCCGAGCCACACTCGATCAACCATGTGAAATCTGTGGGTACTCCTAGAAGGACGGCAACACATAGCAATAGAGAATGCCGGATCCTCAAAACAAAGCGGCTGGTCGCGTGCCGGAAACAACGAAGGGAGGCATCCGGTCAAGAGCCCCCCCCATAGCATAAAAGTACGGCCGATCACCCCCGACCGCATTAACAACAGCAACTCAATTGCAGCACCTCCGGACATAGCAAACCGAGGGCCCCATAACACATAAAACCCCCGCAGGTGTGAAACCACAATCAACATCTCCTAAAAGATGCTAGGGTCAAAGGCCAAGTTTTTCTGGCCCATCATTCTAAACGGTTGTCTTCGGATCACCAAAAAATACTTTGCCAAAGAATACATCTTCGACACCTTCCCAACATGCGGTAATTTACTGTATGCTAACGGGACGAACCACGTTGACTAGATTCCACGGGGCCAATCACTCAGGCCAACACCATGTGATACAATCACACGGCCGAGCCCCGCCCTCGTATGGAAATCATCTACCGCCGGAGTAGCGAGTCGTGCATGCCTATCAAAATTTTGATATGACAGCCAACTATCCGGACACCAATTGAGGAGTCCGCGCTACCCAACGGTATAACGGCTGGGTTTATTAGGGTCCGATTAGGAGCCCTAGGACCAACCACAAGAGGACGCTTGGCTACCTCCGAGTATCTGCCTTACAAACTAACTTTGACGCAGAACAGGATTGGTGATGCGGAATCGACCAGGACAAACAAGGAGCCCCCCTAATAGAAGGCAGTCCGGATTCACTCTTGATCCACTGACAACTCCCTCCAGTCCGGCCATCACAGGTTCCGCCAAAAACACCTCTTTTCATAATCATACATCGTACTCATATGCATCGACATATCATTTTACTACAATGCGTAGACTTAAATAACACTTACCGGCCGTCGCTTTTCATCGACACCTCGTGTTACGCCCGATTATGCCAGGGGCTTCATAATACGGCAATCAAGTCCGACCACCTTCTCGGTCGTCCAGCACCCCGAACTTATAGCACTATATGCATCATTCGAATCATGTCTTGGGTCATTGGTTGGGTTTGCGGCTGCCCTTGTTTTGGTACCTTGCGTTCCGTTATATCGGCTAAGGTAGCGCAGGGAGAACTACTGCGATTGTGTCCCGGATCTGCCGGACGAGCACCTCAGTAGAGGAAGCCGAAAACCGACTGTCATGATACAGCGAGAGCTGGTCAGCTGTTCGGGAGGTTGTAAAATCCTTGAAGATTTATTCAGCACAACGCCATTATAAATGCAGAGTGCGACGGATCGGTCTTCTGATCAGGCGCCAATAGAGCCCCTAGTTCGGCCTTTTGAACACTAGGGGCTGCACCGACCATACTCGAATTCCTATGGCTAAGTGCGAGTAATAAAGCCCTATAGTCCGATTGCCTGGTTCGTGGTGAGAAACGCCTCCGTAAAAGGACCCACCTATGGGATAAAGGGCATTCAGATATATCCCGAACACCGCCGTATTCTTTTTACGTAAAGGTAAGCTTTAATCGCACACTCTCGTGATTTACATACAATAAACAGCCGCCTGGGAAGAACATATGTTCAAACAAAACATGCAATATATAAACGCCATAATCCCATATTACAAAAAGTGGCACGAATGCCCTCGTGGAAATATAATGTCTTTGGTACATTTATTCGCCATAAGGCGAGCTCCCTCAAAGACACTTTCATAGTCTGATTCGGGCCATGCGATGCACCTTACCCTCAGCGCCCCTCGGTCATCGCCTTCTTCGCCAAGCTTCCCCAATGCACTTTTGCACGGGCGAATGCCATACGTGCACCCTCTATGCACGAACCGATCGCTTAATAGCATCGGGCCAAGGACAAGCGCCCACAATCCGCTTCCACGAGCCCGGAAGTAATCGCTTGCGGAATTGGCTCGCCGACCACGTACCGGACAACCAAGTCCTTCATGGCTAGTTCGGCGGCTTTGATGCGATTCGACCAAATTTGCTTTTTGTCGATAAAGGGCACCGGATAGTTCGGTGCCAACATCTGCGACTCAGAAATCCTCTCCGCAGACTTCTTTTCCTCGGTTCGGTAGAATTAGGCGGCATCTGATATGCTGCGAGGAAGATCTGCAAACGCCCCTGGAAAAACAAGAATTCAGCTTGCTGCTTAGAATTCTTCCCATCATCATGAACAAATGGCTAAGAATACAGAAGGCCTTACCAGCCGCAACTCTCCGGGCCTCCTGAATGTCCCGTACAGCACCTCGGGCTTCTTCCCGACCATCTTTCGTGGCTTGGAGTGCTTGGGCGAGTTCTGATTCTTTCCCTATTAGACTCTGCTCCAAGCCCTTGCTTTTCTTCACAGCCTCATGGAGCTCCCGCTCAGCTGTGACAGCCCTGGCCTCGTGTTTTTCATGAAGTGCCTGTTCGGCGACAGACTTCTCGTTGGCATCATCCACAGCCTTTTTCAGTGCCTCATATTCGGCACTCGCTCCTAGGGCATAGAACACAAATAATTTTCAATAAGCACAATTACTCATTCGTGCCTAATGCAAGATAATGTTTCAACATACCTTGTTTATCTCCTAATTGCTTCCTCACGCGGCCAAGTTCTTCCTCGGCCCGTTCCAGGCTCCGCTTCAGTTCGGACACTTCCGCATTATGAGCGGCCGTCTTCTCCATAGACGCCTATGTTCAGACAAAGAGGTACACGTCATTAACGTAAGTTCCCACGACAAATGAGGATTTGATCCCCTGCCCGGCAACTCCGCTTGAACAGAGGTCACCGGCGGAGTAGGAAGGCCTCCCACCGTTGAAGGTGGCTGCTCGCCCGATCTGGGAGCCTTAGAGGTCTCCTGGACCTTGTCCGGCTGAGGGCCGAACCCAAGATTGCCCCTGCTGACGGCACACTCAGGAGCCATCGCTCCCGTGTGTCCGGCTCCAGTGATATGCCCTCCTGGTCCGAGCCCCGTTGAGACGACACCTCATTGTCGCGCCCGAACTTTGGAGAAGGGGCCTCTGGAGGCGTCTCGCTCACCAAGTGGTCCGAACTCAGCGAATCCTCGGATGAGGACTGTCCGGTGCGAGACCTTGCCGGACTGTGCAAAACATAGCAACAGTTAAAACTACTATACCCAAAAATAATCCCGGACGCATATGCGTGTTCGGATTTTGTGTACTTACGACTTCTCCACGGGATGGGCCGTGGGATCCCACTCCGGGCTGCTATCGGCAGCCGTGGTGGATGCCCCTGGGAGGGAACCTTTTCTCCTCTTGGGCGATTCGGCCTCCCGGGACGAGGAAGCTACACGCTTCTTCCCACCTTGAGTAAGGCTCGTCCCCTCGCTTCTTCCTCTTCGTCTTCCGAAGAAGGAGCGTCGCTTGAGTCTTCGTATTATGCGACCGAATCCTCGCTGTGACGGATGCCACTCCGGGTCTTCTTGACCTTCTTGGAGGCCTCCTTCTTTGGCGCCTCGTAAGGCGCGGGGACCAGCATCTTCGTTAGAAGTGGTCCCGCCGGTTCCTCCGGCAGTGGGGCTGGACAGTGAATCCACTCCACCTTCTTTATCCATCCCTGAGGTCACGACGAAACACGATTATGATGTCTCCCTCATGACATGCCAGCTGAAGCATGAACAGACAGAGTGTGGCTGTAACTTACCGAGCTTGGAGAATGGGATGATTGATACCCGCGGTCCTCGGTGGGCCCCAACCATGATTTGCCAGACTTAAAGAGCACCTTCCAGATATCCTTGTGGGAGGAATCATAAAGCTCCCGAAGGGTTTGGTGCTCAGCTGGATCGAACTCCGACAGAGTACAAGATCGGCGCTGACAGGGAGGACCAGGCGAGCTAGCATCACCTGGACTACGTCGATGAGTTTGACGTCCCTATCGACCACACCCTGAAGACGCGTATGGAGCAGCAACAGCTCATCGAACGAACACCAGTTCGGGCCCTTCTCAGGCCAGGACATGAGCCGCGGTGAGCTCGGATCTGAACTACGAGCCGCCGCCCACTTTTTGCCGGCGTGGTTCGGTGATATAGAACCATCGCTGCTGCCACTCCTTAACGGAGTCGTTGAAAGCACCCTTCGCCAAACGGCCTTGGGCATCTTGCTCACCATGGCGCGCCAAGACTCAGCGTGTTCGCCACTCACCACCTTGGGCTTCACATTAAAAATCTTCAGCCACGAGGCGAAGTGAGGTGAGATCCGGAGAAAAGCCTACGCACCCACGGTGATGAACGCCGAGATATTGAGGAAGGAGTTGGGGAAAGATCATGAAAATCAATCCCGTAGTAATACGATTCCGTGAACAATGGGTGCAGGGAAACCCAAGCCCTTGGACTGAAATCGGGAAGGAACACGACTCTCGTGAGGTTTCGGAGTGGGGACGACCTGTCCCCGCCAAGCGGGAGACGGTGGCGATCTTCTGGCCAGATACCCGGCGTCCCGGAGCTTCTTGATATCCTTCTCCCGGATAGTAGAGGCCATCCATCTGCCTCCTGCTCCGGATTCAGACATCTTTGGAAAGCCTCTATTTGGTGGAAAGGAAGAGTGCTTGGGCGTTAGGGCTCGAAAAGAGGGGAATGAGCGAGCGGAAGGGGAAGGGCGTGGGTAAAGAGAAAGAGGCATTGTCTCTTTATAGGGGCGGTAAGTGCTTTTTGCGCCTTCCCACTTGCCTAGTTGAGCCCGTTTGCTTCCCGCTCGCCGCGATTAGCGGTGCAGTTGGATTACCCATGCCCGTATTGATGAGAATCCCGTGATATGGGGACTTGATCTACCTTGACCAGAGCGTGTCAAGGAAACCGCCTCGTAATATCGCGCATGTAGCTGGTTGTGGGAAAAGCGGTTGAATAATGATCCGGCCGTAATGACACGTCTCGTTCCTAAGAAGTTGTCGGTGATTGCATTTGTGAAACATCATTCTCCCTACGGTGGCATGCGAAGATCATCTTGTGGATCCGGACACGATTCAAGTGTTAGATAATTACCTTGGAGTATTCGAAGAAGGAACCCGCCTTGCAATGCCGAAGACAATACTGCGCGCCGGACTCGTCATAATTGAAGCCTGGTTCAGGGGCTACTGAGGGAGTCCTGGATTAGGGGGTATCCGGACAGCCGGACTGTGTACATCGTCCGGACTATTGAAGCGTGAATATGCAAGACTCAAGACTTCGCCCGTGTGGGATGGGACTTTCCTTGGCATGGAAGGCAAGCTTGGCGATCCGGATATTATATTTCCTTCCTTGTAACCGACTCCATGTAAACCCTAGCCCTCTCCGGTGTCTATATAAACCGGAGAGGTTGGTCCTGAGAAGGCCGATCACAATTACAATCATACCATCATAGGCTAGCTCTTAGGGTTTAGCCTCTACGATCTCGTGGTAGATCTACTCTTGTACTACCCATATCATCAATATTAATCAAGCGAGGAAGTAGGGTTTTACCTCCATCGAGAGGGCCGAACACAGGTAAACATCTCTGTGTCCCTTGCTTCCTGTTACCATCAGCCTTGACGCACAGATCGGGACCCCCTACCCGAGATCCGCCGGTTTTGACACCGACACCGGTGTCCACGGATCCATCGACGGCAAGCACGGTCTTGCCCTTGTGCTTCCTGTTGCAGCGCTGGCCGTTCTTCGTCGGGGTGGTTGTGTCTTCATCTATGGAGTCGGTTTCGCCGCGGTGTCCTCACCGGGTACTTCCTCCCTCTTCATTTCGGCGCACCTATCGGCGTAACATAAAGTTCGGCCACATCTTTGACCTTGTTCATCGCCATGACTCTTCACGCATCTTGCGCTTGCGCACATTCGATGGAAAGCGGCGATCACGGGAGGTGGGATGAACATACGGAATGTTGTATCTTGCACCCGGCTGAACCTGCCGTATGTACTTGCGAGGTTTCACCTTCCTTCTGGGGGATGATATGCAAATTGCTTGCCTGGCCATGAGCTTGGTGGCCTCCAGTGAAGGCGCCAACGAACTCATGGCACAAATCCGACCAGGAATAAATGGAATCCACCGGCAAGTGCATCAACCACGACAAGACATTGGGTTTAAGTGCCAACAGGAAGTAATTGGCAAGCACCTTGTCGTCGCGGGCTCCAGTAGCTTGCATCGCGATGGTGTAGATGCTGAGGAACTCCGATGGGTGGGTCTTGCCGTTGTACTTCTCGCCAACGTCGGGCTTGAACGTGCGGTGGGAGGGCGACTGGAACTACCGCAGCTCACGGGTGAAGGCTGGGCAACCCACCTCGTAAGGTAGGCCACGGGAGCCCCCCGGAGCCGGGGGGTCCGTAGCGGGTCCCGCTCAGCTCTATGACTGATGGCACGCTTCGTGCCGCCGCTTGATGGTAGTTCGAGCGTCTTCATGGGCTCGCTCCCAAAGAACTTGCCGCTGATCACGGTGGGTCCGTGGGTCGGACGACTCTATGGAGATGCTATCACAAGCGTCATCACGACGGACCGTCACCCGCGGTAGCTGATGTGGGGGAGGAGAGTGCACTGTGGCCGCAGCACCTCCGGCCCTTCCACCACTGGCATGCGGTGGCTCGATGGACCGCTCGCCTGAGGGCCCCGCTAGTCACGGCTCGTGTTTTTTGGCAACGCCGACGAGGCTCCGGATGGTGGCTCTCCACTGCCGAGCTTTTCATGGCGGGAGGAAAGTCGAGGAGCAACTGCGCGCGCGCCAAAGCTACTGCTGGTGTGGGTGGCGGCGAAAGCTGTGTGGACCGTGACGCGCTCCGACTTCTAACCACGTTAGAAGGAGCTCAATCACGGCCTTGACTATGCGCCATTTTCGCCAGCGCCTCGGCGTGCATGCTTTTCACGGCCCCATGCGATCGACGCTGAGGACTCTTCCCACGGCGGCGCCCGGGGTCACCAGCGTGGTGACACTGCTCGTTGCGCATAACCTGGGAAGAGCGCGTCGTGGGCGCCGGCGTAGGCGTCTTGGAAGTCGCCGCGCCGCCCGTGGGTGGCATGTCGCCGCCCTTGAGGGCCCTGCGCCCTGCTGGGGCCCGACTCCGTCTTCAGATTTGGCGGCGTATGCGGCCGTCGTCTCGCGCCTGACAGCGCTGCTCACCAAGCTTTTGACTGCGAGCGATGTAGGTGTTCGCGGGCGCGCTTCCGTCGTCCGCGACATCGCCCCACCACTCGCCCGACCGGTGCAGGTTGCGTTCGGCTCCGGCAGAACCAATCATCGTGATCGTCTTCTTCTTGGGAGCCATGGTGATGAAGAATCGCTAAACTAAGCTGCTAGATCGGATTTTCACAACTGGCGCCCCCTACTGGCGCCAAAGAAGATGTCGGTGGAAACGACACCTATGGAATCACTGGGATCCCTTCTACGGTTGGCGGCGCGAGGTTGTGCAAAGAGCGGGCCTGGTAGTCAGCACAAGGATCGTTTACCAAGGTTCGGGCCGTGAAGATGCGTAATACCCTAGTCCTGCTTTGATGTATATTTGAGTGTTCTTGAGCTCTTGAACTAGCTATGGGGCGTGCGTAGTCCAAAAGATTCAGATCCTTCTCCGGTCGCCTCGAGCCTCCTTTTTATAGACAAAGGAGGTTGCCAAGGTGCTGTAGGAGAGGAGGTGGAAAGGTATACAGTGTACAAGCGTATCGCCTGTTATTACGGGACAAGGCGCATTAATGCTCCCCTTAGGTGTCCCGTTTCTTTATTGGGGACGGTAACGAGGCCCGTCCCATCTGTCGCCGCTCCGCCTTGCTCCGACTCGCGTCTAGGCCAACGAGGCATGCAGCAACACGTAGGCTGGCAGGCTGCTGAGATAGCGTGGTGGTAGGGTCTTCACAAAGATCTGCATGCCACCACGCGAGTGCTTGCTTGAGTTGGCTCGAAGTCAAGACGTTACCACGCAGGTGCCTGCCCAACTGGTTGGGCTGGCAGCTGTATGGGAACGGCGGTGGAGTCCTGGCAGACGTGGGCTTGGTTGCGGCCCCGCAGGCGTCCTCGGGAAGGGCCTTGCCGAGGCCTCGGCAAGGGTCTTGCCATGGCATCACGGTCGTCCCCGACAAAGATCTTGCCGGAGGTCTCCTGGATTGCCTCGGCGAGGATCTCACGAGGATCGTCGTCTTCTGGTCCTCATCTGATCTCGTGTCTTTAAGATCTTCACAAATATCTGCATGCCACCATGGAGGTGCCTTCCGAGCCTTGGTTCCAATGTGGTTGATGGTGTTGGAACCCTTGGGCTCAAGGGTGTGCCTTCTATTTGGGCAAGCAAGCTGCCTCGGAAGGCTCTTGCCGGGCTGTAGAGGCCCTTGACAAGGGTCTTGCCGGGAGTCCTCGCCCTCTTGCTCTTTGTGTCTACGGTCTTGGCGTTGCTTTGCCCGTCTTGTGCTTTTGGTTCCTCCCTTTTCCCTGCTAAGTGTGGCCGCAGGCGCGGCTCTGACTGCCCGTGCACAAGTAGAGGGGTCAAAATGTGTCAGGACCCCGATTCTAAGTCACATCGATCTAGCCGGTAATACCTCATATCACTTTGCGACCTCACGCACGGTATTCCCACGGGTGTCGCCTTACCATGGCCCGGGACCGTTTGCACCTTTTGGCTCACGTATATGATAGTGTCGCTAGCATCCATATGACAGAGAACACGGGCCGACATGACTAGTCGTTAACCCAATGTGGCACTAACTTATAGGGACAGGCATACATGAATCAACATCGAGCATGTCGGTTGGCCGCGTGTGAATCGGGCTGTACGTAATCTGAGGACTCAGGGAACCGGTCATGCGATGTAACGCCTCGCCCGGATTCGATCTCGCCAGTGTCCGTCGGTTATTCGCCATCTTTGCCATGTCATGTGCTTGCGTGTTGCACTTTGCCATGTCATCATATGCATTTCATACCATGTCATCATGTGCATCGCATTGGCATACGTGTTCGTCTCATGTATCCTAGTATTTTCCCGTTGTCCGCTTTGCAATCCGCACTCCTATGTCCCCGGCGCCCCTTTTGCCTCTTTTCATGTGCGGTGTTGAACATTCTCGGAATGGACCGAGGTTTGCCATAGCGGCCTTGGTATAGCACCGATAGATCGCCTGCTTTCTCGGTTTAGTGCCATTTGGAGGTCGTTTGATACTCCAACGGTTAACCGGGTAACCGTAAAGCCCCCTTTCTCTTTGCAGCCCAACACCTTTCCAAAGTGGCCCAAAACCCAGCAAACTCCCCTCCATGCTCTCGGTCGTTCGATCACGATCGTGTGGGCGAAAACCGCTCCTCATTTGGACTCTCCTAGCTCCCTCTATCTATAAATATGTGCTTCCCGTCCAAATTCGCGGATGAAAATCCCCTAACCCTAACCGTCCTCATCCTGCAGCCGGGACATGTCCGCCCGTCGCCCCAATCAACGGCGTCCCGCCACGTGGCTCGCCGCCGCCCGTGCCAGCCCACCGGGCCAGCGCTTCGGCCGCCCGGCTTACGTCGGCCGCCATGAAACCGCCTCCGAGCAGCTTTCCTAACGCCTCGCCGTGCCGCCGCCATTCGCCCGCCAGCCCGGTGCATTGACCGGGCCGCTCCCTCGGCTTTCGCCGCCGCGCTCCCGGGTCCGCCGCTGCTCCTCCAGCATTCGTCCGGTACACGCCCCGCCTCCCCTCAAAGCCTTGAAAGCTCCTACGCCCGCGCCGCCTTCGCCCAGCGCGCCTTCCGGGCGTCAGTTCAAGGGCCTCCAGCTCCGGCGAGCCGCCGCCCCGTCTCCGGCCCGCCTCGACCTCGGTTCCCGTGCCGTGCCCGATCCAGATCTGGATCCGAGGTAGTCCCCGATTTTGCCCAAGTCCCGAGATATTTTGCATAATCATGTCATGTTCATCGCATCATAACTCTGCCTCCGTGGCTCCGTTTTGGGCGTGTAGCATATCAGGTTGTTAGCCGCGAAGAGTACATCATTTCAATCCATTTCCTCATGTTCATTTGAGTTCATCTTGATGCCGGAATCATCGTTGCAAGAGTGCTATATGATGTTATCTGCTGCCTGTTATCAGAACTTGATCATTTGTCATTTTTGTTACATTTGATGTGTGCATCTTATGAGCATGAGCTCTACATGTGTTTTGATCTATGCCATTCCATATTTACAGGGGTGTATGCCATGTATTTTTGTGATCTATGTGGTGAGTAGAACAAGCATGCTAACTAGGCTTCGTGATGTTGCTGATTTCAGCCCTTGTTCTGCTGTTATTGTGATGCCATGTATTCATGTTGCTACAGTGAGATCCATGCCTCTTTTGAGTATGATCACTAATGATGTTTCGTTTTAAATGTCATGCTCTATCCTTACGTGCCCCTGGTTGCATTTATAGCCTGCTGTAGGTTGTTATAATCTTGCTCTCAATTTGCTAAATAATGTTACCGTCAGCCTGTTAACATTATGTTCAGTTTTGCCATGTGTTTTGCTAGTGATACATGCACCCTATGACTATGATATTGCCATTATTAGCTTCATATTTATGCCATATTTCTGTTGGTTACCTTCTCATGCCATGTATTGCTCTGAGGCGAGTGATTCAAGCTCACCAACATGCCTACTTGTTATCTGTTTATGCCATGCTCCAGTTTTTCACCAAGTCTGAATCTGTTTATGTTTTTGCTATGTTCACATGCTTGCAATTGTATTTTCTGATCCCTTTTGTCTCATGGTCAGTAAGGGACTTTTGTTATATGCTTTGAGTAGATTTATGCAATGCTCTAGTTTGACATGATAGCTTGCTGTAACATGTTGTTTGATAGCTCTTAACATTGCAACCTGATGTTATTTCTGCCATGTCCTGTAAATTCTGCTAAGTCTGTGAACCTGATATTATTTGCAATCTTGCCATGTCTTTTTGAGCATGTTCTAGTCGTTTCTGGAGATAGCTCATTGTTCATGTTTTGTAATGCCTTACCTGTACATCATGTACATGCCTCTTGTTATCATGTTTAGGTCCTGTAGCATGTTGTTTTGATGTTTGCTAGATGCCTACTTGCTGTTTTGGCCAGATTGGTGCTATTTATTGTTTGGAGTGTATGTGTTTCACCGTTGCTTCGTTTTGAGCGTGCTCTATATGAAACTTGCTTAGTTTTGCATGTAGTTTCATATTACCTTGTTGGATCCATGTCTTGAATGTGTTTGTTTGATGTTTGTATGCATTTTGCATTGATGCCATGTTTAACTTGTTTTGCTCATATCTTCTAGGCCGTAGCTCCGAATCTAATGAACTTTATATGTAACTTGACTAGAATTTCGTGTAGATTATCGTGGTGCATCTTAACTTGCTGTTTAACAACTTGAACATAAAGTTATTCAGATCTGGACCAATTTCAGAAATTTGCATATGAGGACTTTCTAGGAATTGTTCTCTGTTGTTTCGGCCTCATTTTAAACTTGCTTTGATGTGTTGGTCTTGTAGGCATCATCTCTTGCCATGAGTAGCTTCATGTAGCCTTTGTCATGCATCATACTTGGTTGAGCATCATGTCTTGTTCATGTGTGGAGTGTTTACCATGTTGTGTGCTTCTTCTCGATAGTTCCCGTTTAGCGCTTGGCTCGTGAGGAGTCGTTCGCTCACGCTTGGTTCGACTTAAGTGGCTTCTTCTTCTTCATGGACTCGTTCTTCTTCCTTGCGAGATTTCAGGCAAGATGACCGTCACCTTGGATCTCATTACTATCATTGCTATGCTAGTTGCTTCGTTCTTTTCGCTATGCTGCGCTACCTATCACTTGCTGCTCAAGCCTCCCAAATTGCCATGAACCTCTAACCTTTGTCACCCTTCCTAGCAAACCGTTGTTTGGCCATGTTACCGCTTTTGCTCAGCCCCTCTTATAAGCGTTGCTAGTTGCGGTGAAGATGAAGATTGCTCCATGTTGGTTTACGTTTATGTTTATGTTGGGATATCACAATATCTCTTATATTATTAATGCATCTATATACTTGGTAAAGGGTGGAAGGCTCGGCCTTATGCACAGTGTTTTGTTCCACTCTTGCCGCCCTAGTTTCCGTCATATCGGTATTATGATCCCGGATTTTGCGTCCCTAACGCGGTCGGGTGATTTATGGGACCCCTTGACAGTTAAACTTTGAATAAGACTCCTCCGGCAAGGCCCAACCTTGGTTTTACCATTTGCCTCACCACCACTATTTTCCCTTGGGAGTAATTAACCCAAGGGTCATCTTTATTCAGCCCCGGGCCAATGCTTGTCTAAGTGTGGGTCCAAACCAGAGAGCCACTTGCGGTGCCGCCCTAGGCAACTTGGGGTATCGTCGGTTGCCGTGCGTAGTGTTCATCGGTGTTGCCTTGAGAACGAGATATGTGCAGCTCCTATCGGGATTGCTCGGCATCGGCGGTCTTACTTTGGTCTTGTTTTATTCTTGTCGAAATGTCTTGTGGCCGGGATTCCGAGACTGATCGGGTCTTCACAGGGAGAAGGAATATCCTTCGTTGATCGCGAGAGCTTATCATGGGCTAAGTTGGGACACCCCTGCAGGGTTTGAACTTTCAAAGCCGTGCAGCATGGTTATGTGGCAAATGGGAATTTGTTAATATCCGGTTTTAGTAAACTTGAAGTAAACTCTTCTAAAAATACACCAACCGTATGCAAACCGTGAGTGTCTCTTTTCGGGGTTGATCGAGAGGAGAACACGGTTCTGGGTTATGTTTGGCGTAATGTGGGAGTTCGGGATCACTTCTTGATCACTACTAGTTGTGACCGTTCCATTTGCTTCTCTTCTTGCTCTTATTTGTGTATGTTAGCCACCATATATGCTTAGTCATTGCTGCAACCTCACCACCTTACCCCTTCCTTTCCCATTAAGCTTTGCTAGTCTTGATACCCATGGTAATGGGATTCTTTGGAGTCCTCGTGGCTCACAGATTACTACAACAACAGTTGCGGTACAGGTTGTTGCGATGGTCATGACGCGAGCGATGTTTGCTTGTTTTGGAGTTCGTCTTACGCTTCTTCGATCGGGGATAGGTTCTCGGTGACCTGGCACAGGCTAGCAGGGTGCATGTTATTTGAGTTCCTGTTTATGTTACATCCGTAGTCGGATGTTGTTCTTGTATGTTGTATCATTGTATTCATGTGACTTTGTATGTATTGGATGTATCCCCACTATTATTTAATGTTGATGTAATGATATCCACCTTGTAAAAGCGTTTCAATATGCGGTTCTATCCTTGGTGGGACCTTGAGTCTCTTTAGGATAGTATCGCATATTAAGCGTGTTCATGAGCTAGGCGAGGACTCCGGATGTCACCGCGTGACAGTCCCCCGAAGGGATAGACACATGAACAAAGTGAATCACATGCCGGCCAGTCAAGTGTTCCGGAACAGTAGTGCTGGGCTAGCAGGACTCCGGTGAACCGGGCTGTAGTGGACTACTATGGCTCATGGAAGCACAACACTACATTTCCCCATAAGAGAGGCTACCAAGGATAAACAACTAGGTTGTCGGATCCCACACATACCAAGCATTTCAATCATACACACAATATGCTCGATATATGTAAATACAACATGGCATCACAACATAACTCTCGACTCAAGTATTTATTCATTAGGCTCAGAGGCGATATATTACAAATATGGGTCTCATGACCCAACATTGACATACAATTGAAGCACATATGGAAGCTTAACATGTCTGAAAGTACAGACATCTACAAATGAAAAAAGGCTTAGAAGCCCGACTATCTACCGAGATCTCGCCGAGGGCACAAAATCGTGGCTGAGGTATCAAGCTAAACGTCAAGTCCACATCGGAACTACTAAGCTTAGGTGACGCGTCTCTCGCAAAAACATAAAATAAGCAAACATGAGTACAAATGTACCCAGCAAGACTTACATCAAAACTAACTAAATATGCATCGGTATCAATAAAGGGGTGGTGGCGTTTAACATGACAAGCCTGACTTTGACTTCGGTGGCTATCCTAAACTATGACCTGCAAGTAACTCTTTGAGGTGGCACACACGAGTCCACATATTCACCATATGAATACACCACTATGGATCCGCTCCCGTCTCCCTACGAGAAGGACATCCATAGCACTCACACTTATCTTGCGCATTTTAGAGTATCCACTTTCACTTGTCTATGAATTGTTATAGGCAACCCAGAAGTCCTTATCATGACACGGCTATTCGAATAGATGATGTTAACCTGCGGTGTACTTCTTCATACATGTTTACACCACTTAGCGTACGCACCACGGCATGTGCTCGGCAGACTTCAGCGAAAAGCCGACGTGGGTGTAGACCACGACCTACCTAAACACTTAAGTCTCTAGTCCGGTTTATCGCCTATTCAGGTTCCATCCAGGAGTCTGCCGAGGTTACCACATACGGCCCCGAATCGATGTGTACAGGGTTCCATGACACCAAACAGGCGCCCGGCATACCCTACCATGTGCCTACCGCATCACAGCCCACCCCTCGGGTCATGCCCACGGCCTCCAAGCATACTACAAACACTAGAAACTACTTGCAACTCACAGACGAGAGAGGACAAGGGTGATTAAGAAGTCGGCGGGGTCATATTTCAGGGCCCAATGCATGGTGGTAGTCTGCCTCATGGATCACAAACCACGTAACTCAGTTCACGAGGGCGGCTTCAATGAGACAACCCACCATGTACTCCTACATGGCCTCTCACCGATACCTTTACCAAATCGTGTTCACACACTTAGCTCTCAACAAGGTGGGACATGTTCACACACCTCCGATTGTCCTCGATGAATCGGGGACTGACACAACTCTAAGCAATAGCAGGCACGAGAAACAAGCATGAATGAGTAGGCACATCAGGGCTCAAACAACTCCTACTCATGCTAGTGGGTTTCATCTATTCTTGTGGCAATGACAGGTCATGCAGAGGATAAGGGTTCAACTACACGCAAGACAAGTAGCAGTTGAATCGTTGTTGTCTGATGCAATAAAAGAGAGCAGCCATAGAGAGTGGGATTGTATCGGAATGAACAAGGGGTTTTGCTTGCACGGCACTTCTCGAAGATAGTATAGCTCTTCATCGGTGTCATCGATCTCATCATTCCGGTATCACGTCTATCGAGAGGGACAAATACGGCCTTGAGAGAAGGCAAACACAATCAATGCGATGCACAATATGATGCATGATCATGACATGTCAATATGCTGTGTTTTGAGCAGATGCAACTAGCAACATGTTAAATGGAGTTGGTTTGAACCCTAGGTTCAAATTCAAACTCCATATGTGAGAGTTTAAATGCCGTTTATATGATTTGGCCTAAACAGCAGCCATAAGGTTATCTAACATGCATGAAAGTTGTACAGATGGATAGATTGGATTTTTTTGATCATTTTTCATATATAAATTATTTCATTCTTAGTTACGGTTGAATTTATATGAATTTTTGAAGTTAGCACTATTTTCTGGAATTTCCTAAATAAGAATAAATCCAGAAAAGGATTTATCACACAGTCAAGGCGCGATTGCAGATGTCACGTCGTGATGTGACCGGTCCAGTCAAACTCGACTGGTGGGGCCCAGCAATGGTCAGTGTCACGGTGCTAGTTAGGGTCGCTGACGTGTGGGTCCAGTCAAGGGCCACGTCAGCGGGGTCAAACCCGGGTCAACTCGCCGGAGTTGACCCGCGGCTCGTCGCCGGCGATGCCAGAGACGGCGGAGGGCGTCGGGATTCCTCCTCCGGTGACCAAATGGCCGGCGGACGGCGTCTACGTGACGTGGGCACTCGTCGCGTCGAGTAGTGGCGATGGCATTTGGCCCGAGGTGGCCGGATTAAATCACTGCGGCGTCGACCTTGGCGGTCGCCGGAGCTCGGGTGAGCTCGGGGTCGACGCTATGGTGGCTGGGGAGGCTCGTGCGGGGCACCTACGTGCTCTACGTGGTGCGGGAAGGGAGATGAGCACGACGGCCGGACCACTAGGTGGCCGGAGGCACGTCGGCGGCGGTCACAGGCGGCGGCGCATGCGGGTGAGCAGGGTGCAGCGGCTACAGCGCACGAGAGCGAGAACGGAGAGGGGGAGAAGGGTCAGTGGCTCACTGCGAGTGCAGGGGAGCGAACGGCGAGCTCGGGGAGGGGCTGGTGAGGTCGTGCGGCCGCCGGCAATCTCGGAGCAGAGGCGGCGAAGACGGCGGGGCAAAGGGTGATGCAGTGCATCCGGCGTCGGGCGGCTCTGTGAGGAGGAGGAGAGGGACTAGGTGGAGCTCGTGGGCAGCTCCAGGGGGCGAGGGAGAGGCGGTGGCGTCGACTACGGCGGCGGCGGCTTACGGGCGCGTCGGCCGTAGCGGGAGAGGAACGAGGGAGAGGGCAGAGGATGGGAGAGTGGTGTCCAGGGGTCGAGGCGGCACCGAGGAGAAGACGCGAGGCGTCGCGGTAGCCAGGCGACGTAGGCAGGCAGCCTAGTGGCGTGGCGCCCGCGCGCGCAGCATGCGTTGTCCCTCCTCGCCCTCTAATCGGGCAGAGGTTGGGATGGTGGCACCCGGGCCAGGTGGGGCTGGGCCAGCCTGAGTGAGGCCTGTGGGCTTGGTGGGCGCCTGGTAAGTTTGGGCCAGGTAGGTTTCCCTCTCTTCTGTCTTCTAATTTTTTTGTTGTTTTCTAATTATTTGCCTCTGTTTTGAGCTTAGGAAAAATACCCAGGTATTTCCTAAAATCCTGAAAATATTCATGGACACTTGGTGAATTATTTCAGTGGCCCAAAAACAGTTCCAACATTATTTGAACATTTAAATTATTTATAGTATTTTAAATGACCAAAGTCAAATACAATAAGATTTAATTCAAAAATCCAGAATGGCCTAGAAATAAGTGCATCATTTTTGGCAGAGGTTTTCACCTTTAACAAAAATCATGAACTTTTCTAAAGGGCATTTGGATTCATTGAAGATTTTTTATTGAACCTAGTTGAATTCATTTGGTGCTAGGGTTTCAACAATCCCCATTTCAACTTTCAAAGAAATTTAGACATAATGCATGGATGCTTGTGCAATTATTTGCAATCAAGTTCTAGGGCTGTGACAACTCTCCCCCACTAAACAAGAATCTCGTCCCGAGATTCAAGACGTGAGGTAAGAAGACAGAGGGGCACAAGACCAACACAATCTTCACGATCCAGGTTGCACCTCATAAGGTTGTTGATTCGTTGCATCACGTTGATCTTGACATCCTCGCTCTTGAGATCTTCATCCACGTGAGGACGACGGAAAGAAACTCTACTAGGATTGATCTTCTCGAAGATCGAGCTATACAAAATCAACTCACGGAATGAGATGTTGGAACATCTCGAGGTTAGACACAAAACACACATCGAGAGGGATGGAAGAACAAATGACGAGGTTCGATTTTGTGGGCAACAATTCCACGCTTGGAAAGAAGGTGGATGGCGTCAGAGTAGCGAGGAGTTAGTTGCTATGATTCCATAACGGGGCACCTTAAGGAAGGTAACTCGCAGAAATATCCCTTAAGTGGCAAAAAGAATTACTTTTGATTCATAGATCATTGAGACTCTTTATACCAACCTAAGGCAATCACAATCGATTATTTGAAGGAGCTCAAAAGAATGACATACTCGGACTAGAATAGATGATGTGGACTACCTTGCTGAAGACAACGCAATGGATGATTTTGCTTATCATTGAAAATGGATGGCATCCATGATAGTCCACTTTGGAAGATGATCTTGGATAGCAACTGCAAAGATGGGCAGCCCATGGGGAATTGGCACAATGGCGGTGCAAGCTGGGAACAAATTGTGGCTCATTGGGAATGTTCCAACCATCATATCCGCACGAGATTCAGATCCGATTGGTGATAGGATACTTGAGGACTCAACATGTTCGAAAAGAAAGTTTGCAACACAAATCGATGAAATGACGCGTTGCGAGATTCTCGGAGATGGACTACGGTAGTAAGCTCCAAAACATGAGCGGTTCCGCTACAAACATGTGAACACTTGTCCTGCATAAACATGACCACATGGTAGTCTTACAACAAAACACTACCGAGTTCGGTGGGGAACCATCATTGAGATAACGAAGTCTTGTGCATGTCCGTCCCGGCCCTTCAGATTAGCGCATGAACTTCTTTTCTTTGAACAAATCAATCAGTGGCTTGGTGTGCTAGGAAATACCGATGGGATGGAGGTAGCTAATCTCTCAAGTCATAGTATACTTCGCACGTGCATGACTGACTTGGGATGATTCCATAGGAAGCAAAACTAACTTTCTCAAATTCACGACAGCAACTTGCACCTAATGCACGTGAACTTGGAGAACATCACTTCTTACACCAAACATATACTTCATGAAGGGGACATGAAAATAATGCTTACAAAAGTTTTCCAACACTAGCTTGATGTTCAACATGAATCATGGAGGAGACAAGATGCTCCTGATGGGCTCAATAGCAACTCATCAGAATTTCCATATCACTGGACTTCCACCATCATGTGAACATGGGGATAGCATTGGTCAGACCCAAAAGATATAATGGTGTATGCTCGAGGGATCAACCACGAGTAAGACATCATTATGAACATCGTTGGTTCTGATTTGATTTGATGATAGCCCATACTCAAATCAAGGTTTGACATGACAATAGACACAACAACTGATCACGAGGATCAACCAATGAATATCATCTTTCCTCAACACACATACACAAAGACATCCCTTTAGAAAGAACCAATTTCGGCAAAGCTTTTTATCTTCCAACTCTCCAAGTTGTTGTTTAGCTTAACCAACTAGCTCAGGGGTATCCAACACAGATTCTTGGAGATAGGGTGGTTTGGAGGAAAACCAACTTGATCACGAACTCAACATAGCGGTCAGTGACAACCCGGTAATACTTCCGTAAGATTTTCGGAAAATCACGAACCACCGATATGTTACTAAGCTCGAGAACAATCTTGCTTTCCAGGGCAAGACGATGTGATCAGGAGTGTGTTGGATTACAAAATCCTAACTAATTGATCGAAGGGTGCACCAGAGATATGGACTAGGTAGCACGATCAACCTTAGGATGGTGATTCAATAACCAACACGCTAAGGATGAGATTATTGTCCTTTGACTACCAAGCAACAAGGTTGCTAGGAGTATTGATTTCATACATCATGATTCACTTGTCGGTATTCCGGTTGCGACAACACAAAATCGAGGAGTGAATAATGATGGCGAGAAGTATCACTACATCAAGAATTCATAAGAGAGGGTGCAATTCTCATGACATTCCTGACATAAAGTGGGTAATACTTTAGGGTAGAACAAACCAAAAGCTTGATTGCATTTGATCTGCGGAATACAACTGCTTTAACCCAATCCTCGAAGTGGACAAGGTACTGGAGTTTGTTTCTCCTAGCCATTCCAGAATAGAATGGCTTGACGGACCACAAGAAAAATAAGCATCGATAACACGGATGCACAATGACTCCTGACTATCAATTGATAGACGATGGTCGGAATACAAACGAAGAGGGAAAACTCAAGGAAACATATATCTTTCTGAGTTGTGGATGCATAGATTAATATGTCAAACCAAGTTCAACAGGTTTCTTCCAGATAGCCCATGCAGAAAGGTAGAACTGGAAGAATCACAATATAGAATGGAGGACTCATCAAAAGCACTCTGGTTGTGATCTCTTGGTTCAACGAGGAACTTCTGCCATAAGTAGTTCATGGTATTTGGAAGAAGGATATACCACGGACCTCGAGGACTATCACAAAAGTTACTAATAACCTAAAGGAACTAGCAAGCACTTTCAACACGAGATAAGTAGAGTGAATCTTGGGCTTAAGAGCCCAGAAGTAGAATGCCTACTAACTAAATGGCATCACGGGATGCTTTCGAGAATAATGGCCAGAATCATCACACTAGGAATATAAAGCATGGCTAGATTACTAGATGATCCTCTAAGACACCTGTGGTCATAATAATTGTTCCAACATATATGTCGAGGCAACAGAGTACCTCGATAGGCCGATTAGTGAGCTTAATCTGGCCCAAAAGGACATCGAGAACTAGGAGAGAGGATTTGCAAATGCATCAGACTATTTAGAAACACAGGATGACTCGGATGACATAACGTATGTAAATGCTCAAAAAGTTGGAAACATCCTGCGTAATGGTGGCATAACCACTCAGAAGCACAATATCAAGGTTCTGAGACCAACGGTCATCACAAGGAAGTACTAGAAACTGAACTGGGCTTGAAACCAACAATCCTATAAGTCTACGGATTAGTAACACGTGATCCTGATAGACGAGAATCCTAGTTCTTAACCCACGTAGAAAGAGAAGAGGATGACTCAGATCAGAGGGCATAAGGTAAAGGAGTAAAAGAGCCTTACGTTCCATCCCACAATCAATTCCCCTACATATATTAAAGCATTTCTAGACTCAACTTCGACCGGTTTGGCTTGGTAATCCTCTGATGAGCAAAGTTCGATACCAAAGCTGTCGGGACCTCGATTCCAAGTCACATTGATCTAGTCGGTAACACCTCATATCACTTTGCGGCCTCACGCACGGTATTCCCACGGTGTCGCCTTACCATGGCCCGGGACCGTTTGCACCTTTTGGCTCACGTATATGATAGTGTCACTAGCATCCATATGACAGAGAACCCGGGCCGACATGACTAATCGTGAACCCAAAGTGGCACTAACTTATAGGGATAGGCATACATGAATCAATATCGAGCATGTCGGTCAGCAGCGTGTGAATCTGGGCTGTAGCACTGGGCTAACAGGACTCAGGGAACCCGGGCTGTAGCAGGCTAGGTAGGACTCTGGATGTCACCGCATGACATTTCCTCGAAGGGGAACCACGTGAACAGAAGTGAATCACATGCCCGATCAAGTGTTCCGTGAAAGCGTAGTGTTGGGCTAGCGGGACTCCGGTGAACCGGGTACATGGCGGACTACTAAGGCTCATGGAAGCACAAGACTACATTTCCCCATAAGAGAGGCTACCAAGGATAAACAACTAGGTTGTCGGATCCCACACATACCAACATTTCAATCATACACACAATATGCTCGATATGTGTAAATACAACATGGCATCACAACATAACTCTACGATTCAAGTATTTATACATTAGGCTCCGAGGAGCGAGATATTACAAACATGGGTCTCATGACCCAACATTCAGAGCATACAATTCAAAGCACATGCGGAAGCTTAACATGTCGAGTACAGAATGCATAACTACAAATGAAAAAGGCCTAGAAGCGACTATCTACTCGAATCTTGCCGAGGGCACAAAATCGTAGCCGAGGTATCAAGCTAAACGTCAAGTCCACACGGAACTACTAGCGAGGCGAAGATCTCTCGCAAAACATAAAATAAGAAAGCGTGAGTACAAATGTACCCAGCCAAGACTTACATCAGAATCCAACTACATATGCACTCGGGTATCAATAAAGGGTGGTGGAGTTTAACCCGCAGCAAGCCGGCTTTGACTCGGTGGCTATCCCGAACTACGATTGCAAGTAACTCTTTGAGGTGGCGCTACACGAGTCCACATATTCACCATATCAATACACCACTATGGATCCGCCTCCCGTCTCCCTACGAGAAGGCCATCCATAGCACTCACACTTATTCATGCATTTTAGAGTATCCACTTTCACTTGTCTATGAACCGGTATAGGCAACCCAAGTCCTTTATCATGGACACGGCTATTGAATAGATGATGTTAACCCTGCGGATGTACTTCTTCATACATGTTTCCACCACTTAAGCGTGCACACGACATGTGCTCGGCGGAACTTCAGCGAAAGCCGACGTGGGTGTAGACCACCACCTACCTAAACACTCAAGTCTCTAGTCCGGTTTATCGCCTATTCAGGTTCCATCCGCAGGAGTCCGCCGAGGTTTCCACATACGGCCCCGACGATGTGCATGTGGTTCACGACACCAAACGGGCGCCCGCAAGATACCCGACCACGTGCCTACCGCATCTGACCCACCCCTCGGTCACGCCCACGGCCTCAAAGATACTACAAACACGAAACTACTTAACTCCCCGGACAGAGGACAAGGGTGATTAAGAAGTCGAGCAGGGTCATATTTCAGGCCCAATGCATGGTAGTAGCCGTTTCATGGATCACAAACACGTAACTCAGTTCACGAGGACGGCTTCAATGAGACAACCCACCATGTACTCCTACATGGCCTGTCACGCATACCTTTACCAAATCGTGTTCACACACTTAGCTCTCAACGATAGGACATGTTCACACACCTCGATTCATCCCGATGAATCGGACTGGACACAACTCTAAGCAATAGCAGGCACGACAAACAAGCATGAATGAGTAGGCACATCAGGGCTCAAACAACTCCTACTCATGCTAGTGGGTTTCATCTATTCTTGTGGCAATGACAGGTCATGCAGAGGATAAGGGGTTCAACTACCGCAGCAAATAACAGTTGAATCGTTGTTATCCTAATGCACGATAAAAAGAGCAGGAAGCGAGAGAGTGGGATTGTATCGGAATGAACAAGGGGTTTTGCTTGCACGGCACTTCTAAAGATAGTATAGCTCTTCATCGGTGTCATCGATCTCATCATTTGTGATCACGTCTATCGAGAGGGGACAACAAACCGCATGTGAGAAGGCAAACACAATCAATGCATTGCACAATATGATGCATGATCATGACATGTCAATATGCTGTGTTTTGAGCTAATGCAACTAGCAACATGTTAAATGGAGTTGGTTTGAACCCTAGGTACAAATTCAAACTCCATATGTGAGAGTTTAAATGCCGTTTATATGATTTGGCCTAAACAGCAGCCATAAGTTGATCTAACATGCATGAAAGTGGTACAGATGGATAGATTGGATTTTTCTGATCATTTTTCATATATAAATTATTTCATTCTGAGTTACGGTTGAATTTATATGAATTTTTGATGTTAGCACTATTTTCTGGAATTTCCTAAATAAGAATAAATCCAAAAAAGGAGTTATCCGCGTCGACTGGCGCCGCAGGATTAATGCCACGTCAACTCGAATTCGGCCAGTCGAGTCAAACCTCGACCAGCAGGCCACAATCGGTCGATGTCACAAAGGTTAAAGTTAGGGTCGCTGACGTGTGGGTCGATCAAAGGCCCACGTCAAAGAAGGTAAACTCGGTCAACTCGCCGGAGTTGACCCGCGGCTCGTCGCCGGCGACGCCAAAGAGGACGGAGGGCGTCGGGATTCCTCCTCCGGCGACCAAATGGCCGGCGGATGGCGTCTACGTGACGCGGGCACTCGTCCGCGTCCGAGTAGTGGCAGTGGCCGAGGCTGGTGGCGGATTCGTCACGGCGTCGACCTTGGCGTCGCCGGGCTTCGGTGAGCTCGGGTCGACGCTTCACGGTGGCCGGGAGGCTTCGTCGCAGAGCACCCACGTGCTCATTAGTGCGGGAAGGAGATGAAACGGCACGGTGAGACCACTAGGTGGCCGGAGGCACGCCATGGTGGTCACAAAGCGCCAAGCATGTCTGGTGAGCAGTGGTGCAGCAAGGTGACTTCTGACGCCGTAGAGCAAGAACGGAGAGGGGAGAAGGGTCGATGGCTCACTGCGAGTGCAGGGAGCAAGCGGCGAGCTTCGGGAGGAGGCCTGGTGAGTCGTCAGCGGCCGCCCAGCGATCTCTGGAGCAGAGGCGGCGAAGATGGCGGGGCAAAGGGTGATGCAGGCGTCCGGCGTCAGGCGGCTCGGTGAGGAGGAGAGGGACTAGGTGGAGCCGTGGGCAGCTCCAGCTAGGGAGAGGCGGTGGCGTCGACTACGGCGGCACGGCTTCTGGGCGTCGGCCAATAGTGGAGAGGAACGAGGGAGAGGCGGAGGAGGAGAGTGGTGTCCAGGGTCGAGGCGGCTGAGGAGAAGACGCTGAGGCGTCTCGGTGGCCAAAGCGATGCAGAAGGCAGCTGGTGGTGGCGTGGCGCCAGCGCCTCCGTGCGTTGTCCCTCCTCTCACGCATCGGGCAGAGGTTGGGGATGACTGGCACCCGAGCCGGTGGGCTTGGCCAAAGATGTGAGGCCAGTGGGCATGGTGGGCGCCAGGTAAGTCTGGGCCAGGTAGGATTCCCTCTCTTCTATCTTCTAATTTTGTTGTTGTTTTCTAATTATTTGCCTCTGTTTTGAGCTTAGGAAAAATACCAAGGTATTTCCTAAAATCCTGAAAATATTCATGGACACTTGGTGAATTATTTCAGTGGCCCAAAAATAGTTCCAACATTATTTGAACGTTTAAATTATTTATAGTATTTTAAATGCCCAAAGTCAAATACAATAAGATTTAATTCAAAAATCCAGAATGGCCTAGAAATAAGTGCATCATTTGTGGCAGATGTTTTCACCTTTAACAAAAATCATGAACTTTTCTAAAGGGCATTTGGATTCATTGAAGATATTTTTATTGAACCTAGTTGAATTCATTTGGTGCTAGGGTTTCAACAATCCCCATTTCAACATGATGCATGGATGCTTGTGCAGTTATTTGCAATCAAATTCTAGGGCTGTGACAAAAGGAGAGCCCCTTCTTTTGTACACCGACAAAAGGTCTGGTCGAATTCAACGTAGTCAGATCCGAGTCAAGATAATGTCCGAGTCGGACATACCCAGCTATGAGACGCAGCGATATGTCATTGATAACCCACAAGTATAGGGGATCAACTATAGCCTCTTTCGATAAGTAAGAGTGTTGAACCCAACAAGGAGCTCAAGGTAGAACAAATATTCCCTCAAGTTGTATCGACCACCGATACAACTCTACGCACGCTTAACATTCGCTTTACCTAGAACAAGTATGAAACTAGAAGTACTTTGTAGGTGTTGTTGGATAGGTTTGCAAGAAAATAAAGTGCACGTAAATAAAAACTAGGGGCTGTTTAGATAAAGAAGCCATAAAGTTTGTATAGCGAGTGTGGAAAAGTGGTGGTAGGATTTGCGAAATTGTCCCTAAGCAATTGGCTACTTTACTAGACCGATAGCAAGTTTTATGTGGGAGAGGCCACTGCTAGCATGTCATCCCTGACTTGGAATACTATGCACTTATGATTGGAACTATTAGCAAGCATCCGCAACTACTAACGTTTATTAAGGTAAAACCCAACCATAGCATTAAGATGTATTCGTCCCCCTTCAATCCTATATGCATCAATTTCTATGCTAGGTTGAAGCTTATGTCACTCTTGCCCTCCAATACATAGTCCTATGAACATAAAACTAACCCTATGGTGTGATCCACGTGCGCGCTCCTATGATGGGCACCAAAGGACAACAACATAACCACAAGCAAATTAAACCAATCATAGCAATTCACCACCACCGATATGACAAATAAAATCTACTCAGACATCATAGGATGGCAACACATCATTGGATAATAATATGAAGCATAAATCACCATGTTCAAGTAGAGGGTACAACGGGTTGCAGGAGAGTGGAATGTTGTAGATAGATGGGGGAAGGTTATGAAGATGTTGGTGAAGATGACGGAGGTGTTGGTGTAGATTGCGGTGACGATGATGGCCCGTGGCGTTCCTAAGCGCCACTCTGGAGAGAGGAGAGAGCCCCGTTCTTCTTCTTCTTCCTTGACCTTCTCCCTAGATGGGAGAAGGGTTTCCCCTCTGGTCATTGGCTTCATGGCATGGGAGGGCGAGAGCCCCTCCATGATTGGATCTATCTCTGTCTCTCTCTGTTTTTCTGCGTTCCTGATTACGCCCTTTCACCGTTTCTTAAATTCCCGGAGATCCGTACCTCCGATTGGGCTGGAATTTGGACACGATTTTTATCCGGATATTGGCTTTCTTGCGGCGAAAGAAGGGCACCAACTGCCTTACGTGGTGGCCACCAAGGCCCCGGGCACGCCTGACCCCCTGAGGCGCGCCCCTCCCTCTCGTGGGCCCCTCAGGCATCGTCTCGCGTTGATTGCACTTCCCAAAATTCACATATATTCCAAAAAAAATCTCCGTCAGTTTTTATCCCGTTTGACTCCGCTTTGATATGGATTTTCTATGAAACAAAAACATGCAACAAACAGGAACTGCATCACAAGACCGGATCAATATTTTAGTCCCAAAGATAGTATGAAAAGTTGCCAAAAGTATATGAAAGTTGTATAATATTGGCATGGAACAATCAAAAATTATAGATACGACAGAGACGTATCAGCATCCCCAAGCTTAATTCCTGCTTGTCCTCGAGTAGGTAAATGAGAAAAAAGATAATATTTGATGTGGAATGCTACCTAGCATAATCTTGATCATGTAGTCTAATCATGGCATGAATATTAAGACACGAGTGATTCAAAGGAATAGTCTATCATTTAACATTAAGACAATAATACTTCAAGCATACTAATAAAGCAATCATGACTTTTCAAAATACCATGGCCAAAGAAAGTTATCTCTACAAAATCATATGGTCTGGCTATGCTCCATCTTCATCACACAAGATATTCAAATCATGCACAACCCCGATGACAAGCCAAGCAATTGTTTCATACTTTTGACGTTCTCAAACCTTTTCAACTTTCACGCAATACATGAGTGTGAGCCATGGACATAGCACTATAGTTGGAATAGAATATGATGGTGGAGGTTGTGTGGAGAAGACAAAAAGGAGAAAGTCTCACACCGATGGGGCTAATCAACGGGCTATGGAGATTACCATCAATTGATGTCAATGCGAGGAGTAGGGATTGCCATGCAACGAATGCACTAGAGCTATAAGTGTATGAAAGCTCAAACTGAAACTAAGTGGGTGTGCATCCAACTTTCTTGCTCATGAAGACCTAGGGGATTTGAGGAAGCCCATCGTTGGAATATACAAGCCATATTCTATAATGAAAATTCCCACTAGTATAAGAAAGTGATAACTCAAGAAGCTCTCTATATGAAGAACATGGTGCTACTTTGAAGCACAAGTGTGGTCAAAGGATAGTAACATTGTCCCTTCTTCTTTTTTCTTTTTTTTCAGGCCTCCCTTTTTTTATTTGGCCTTTCTCTTTTTTTATTTGGCCTTTCCTTTTTTTTATTTGGCCTTTCTCTTTTTTTTTCGGGACAATGCTCGAATAATGATGATCATCACACTTTTATTTACTTACAACTCAATATTACAACTCGATATCTAGAACAAAGTATGAGTCTATATGACTGCCTCCGGCGGTGTACTGGGATGTGCAATGATCCAGCCTAGCAATGACATCAAAAAATGGACAAGCCATGAAAGCACCATGCTAGCTATCTTACGATCATGCAAAGCAATATGACAATAAATGCTCAAGTCATGTATATGATGATGGAAGTTGCATGGCAATATATCTCGGAATGGCTATGGAAATGCCATGATAGGTAGGTATGGTGGCTGTTTTGAGGAAGATATAAAGAGGCTTATGTGTGATAGAGCGTATCGTATCACGGGGTTTGGATGCACCGAAGAAGTTTGCACCAACTCTCGAGGTGAGAAAGGGCAATGCACGGTACCGACGAGGCTAGCAATGATGGAAGGGTGAGAGTGCTTATAATCCATGGAATCAACATTAGCCATAAAGAAATCACATATTTATTGCAAAAATCTATTAGTGATTGAAACAAAGTACTACACACATGCTCCTAGGGGGATAGATTGGTAGGAAAAGACCATCGCTCATCCCCGACCGCCACTCATAAGGAAGACAATCAATAAATACCTCATGCTCCAACTTGGTTACATAACGGTTCACCATACGTGCATGCTACGGGAATCACAAACTTCAACCCAAGTATTTCTACAATCCACAACTACCCACTAGCATGTCTCTAATATCACCATCTTTATATCGCAAAACTATTGCAAGGAATCAAACATATCATATTCAGTGATCTACAAGTTTTATGTAGGATTTTATGACTAACCATGTGAATGACCAGTTCCTGTCAACTCCCTAAATAGATATAAGTGAAGAAATAGAGTTTAATTCTTTCTACAAAAGATATGCCCACGCTCTAACAAATATAAGTGAAGCAAAAGAGCATTCTACAAATGGCGGTTTTCTATGTGAAGAGAAACAGACAATCCAAACTTCAAATGATATAAGTGAAGCACATGAAGCATTCTATAAAGCCATACTCAAAAGATATAAGTGAAGTGCAATGAGCATTCTATAAATCAACCAAGGACTATCTCATACCAGCATGGTGCATAAAATAAAAGTGAAAACTAAATGCAAAAGACGCTCTAAGATTTGCACATATTGCATGAACGAAACGAATCCGAAAACATATCGATACTTGTTGAAGAAAGATGGGATGCCTTGTGGGGCATCCCCAAGCTTAGACGCTTGACTCTCCTTAAATATTTACTTGAGGCGATTTGGGCATCCCCAATCTTGAGCTCTTTCCTCTCCTTCTTCTCCTCACATCGAGACATCCTCGATCTTTGAACACTTCATCCACACAAAACTCAACAGAAAGCTCGGTAAGATCCGTTAGTATAATAAATCAAATCACTACTCTAGGTACTGTAGCAAACCAATTCATATTTTGTTTTTTCATTTTAGCTACTGTAATATAACTTTTCCTGGCTTAATCCAATTTGATAGAAATTGATCGTTTCATCAAAACAAGCAAACTATGCATCAAAAACAGAATCAGTCTTAAACAGGATAGTCTATAGTAATATGAACATTCACCATACTTCTGTTACTCCAAAAATTCTGAAAAAATTAGGAAAATAAAAAATTTGTATATAAAGACAGTGCAGAAAGTTTCAGAACAGTATGACGTTCCAGTAAAAAATATAAAATCGCGCACTACAGCCAAAGTTTATGTTTTGCACCGCACAAACCAACAAGCAATGTAAACATCCTAAAGGCAAATCTTGGAACATTATTTTTGTTTTTAAACTTTATAAAAGCACACAACAAAAATAAATTACTCTCTAAAACTTCGGGTTGTCCCCACAGTAGCGCTTTCTTTAAAGCCATTAAGCTAGGCATATAGTGCTCAAGTAATGGATCCACCCGGATCCCAAGGTATATCAAAGCCAATTATAATTAACAATGATTTGTGATTTAGTAGTGAGCACAAAGTAACATATATCATACAAAAACAAAGTCTAACTCTCTTCCTATGCATCGGCATGTCATCAAAGAACAATGCATGCACACATAGTAAAGGCCAATGCATAGTATAAATAGTTTCTTGCAATTTTATCATATTGGAAACATGGAGAGGCGGAGATGTAGTTCCTCTCTCAGAATAATTGCAAGTAGGAGCAGCAGCCACATGCATATTATATCTATCAAAAATCATCATGTGTAGTAGTGAAAGCATAACCCATCAATATAATCCTTAATTAGGGTAAACTTCTTCGATATAGTGTAGTTGGGAGAATTCAAAAGATAATAGGACTGTCATGCGGGTGCAATAGCAACAATTTCATGTTTCACATAAGGAACTATAGCAAGTTCATCTCCATAATCATAATACATATTGGCATCTTGGCCAGAAGCACAACAATCATCATCGAAAAGGGATATTTCAAAAGAATCAACGGGATCATAACAATTATAGTAGCAATCATCCTTCGGTAAGCACGAATGGAAATTAAAAAATGTATGAGTTGAAGAGTTACGCTCATTATAAGGTGGGCACGAGTAGCTAATCCGGTCTTCCTCCTTTTGTTCTTCGTTCTCCTCATCATCTTTTTCATCCAATGAGCCCGCAGTTTCATCAATTCCTTCTTCCATAAACTCCTGCAAAATATTAGTCTCTTCTTGGACAGCGGAGGAGTCCTCAATATATGGTTTAACATAGGCGTTAGAAGCATAATTATCATAACAATATTTAAGTTATGGCAAAATTTTCAGATTTGTAAAGAGTAGCATCATACTTTCCAATCAAAGAAGCAATTTCATAAGCACCCTTAAAAGCAACAAATTCTTCAATTTGTTGAACATCATAGTAATTATAAACACCCGTAGCATACGAAGATACGATTCCATTATTACTAAACTCACATTGTTAGGGAAGGTGTTTCTTAGGGTCTTTAGAACAACAAGTAAAAGCATATATTTCACATAAATTCCAAGCATAGCATTGCAAACGATGAATTTGATCCAGTAAAAGTTTCCCTTTTTGAGATAAGCGAAGGTTATGCATACAAAGAAGCATGCTCATCTAAAGATTTGCCATCAACTAAGCTTAGTTGGGGTTTCAAAGACGAGCACATATGGATCAAAAGATGATCCAAGTAAAAGGCTTCGAGGAGTGTGATAGATTTTGAGTGGTTCTTCAACCATTGGTGTAGTAGGTACAACTAATTTTTTTGGTATTTTGCGTTTCCTACCCATAACTAAAGTTAGAAAACAAGAGCACAAAATAAAAACTACTGAGTTATAAAGCAAACAAGCACACACAAGAATATTCACCCCAGGCTATAACTCCCCGGCAACGGCGCCAGAAAAAGGTCTTGATAACCCACAAGTATAGGGGATCAATTGTAGCCTCTTTCGATAAGTAAAATTGTCGAGACCCAACAAGGAGCTAAAGGTAGAACAAATATTCCCTCAAGTTCTATCGACCACCGATACAACTCCACGCACGCTTAACGCTCGCTTTACCTAGAACAAGTATGAAACTAGAAGTACTCAGAGGAATTGTTGTTGGATAGGTTTGCAAGATAATAAAGAGCACGTAAATAAAAATCTAGGGGCTGTTTAGATAAAGAAGCAATAAAAGTTAGTATAGCGAGTGTGGAAAAGTGGTGGTAGGAGTTGCGAAATTGTCCCTAAGCAATTGACTACTTTACTAGACCGGTAGGAAGTTTTATGTGGAGAGGCCTTTGCTAGCATGTCATCCCCGACTTGGAATTCTATGCACTTATGATTGAACTGTTAGAAAGCATCCGCAACTACTAACGTTCATTAAGGTAAAACCCAACCATAGCATTAAAGATGTATTTGTTGATACTCGGGGAAGCAGGGGTCCCCAGAGACTTTTTGCACTCATGACCCACCACGGGCGTGGCTGTGCTAGTAGGCCCGTGACGGCCCATCTTCATCAACAAGACATCCAAGACCCTCGGCAGGCAAGTGACGATGCAAGACCTCCTCGAGGCGGCCTCACCAGCTGCCTCGCGAGGCCCGGAGAAATCAAGGCAGGGCAAACCTCGCGAGGCTCTCGTGATGTGAGCCATGATTGATCAAGAGCAAAGCGGGCACCCGGCGTGGCGCCCTTGTTTCCTCTTTTGTGCTAGGGGAGGCAAGCGCAGGAGCGGAGTACCGAGGCATCAAGCAAAAGGTTTCCATATCGATGGAACAGAGACCAAGACCGGCGGGGCCAGACGGGGCGGAGGTCACCATGGAGTCCAAGACGGCTTCATCACCAGAGCCTTTTGCAGGCGAAGACCGCTTTTGTCAGGATAAGCAGTACTAGCTGTCCCCTTTCAAATTGGCCGTTGTTGGCTCCCTTCCCGCTCAACATTTGGGAAGAGGGCCAGGTCCTCTATAAATAGGACTAACCACCAGAGTAGAGGGAGGGGGATGATCCTCACATCCACGAGGCCCATCCCATCCGTCGCTGCTCCGCCTCGCTCCGACACGCATCGAAGGCAATGAGGCATGCAGCGCCATGTAGGCTGGTAGGCTGCTGAGATGGCGTGGTGGTAGGGTCTTCATGAAGATCTGCATGCCACCACGCAGGTGCTTGCTGAGTTGGCCTGGAAGCCGCACGTTGCCACGCAGGTGCCTGCCCAACTAGTTGGGCTGGCAGCTATATGGGAACGACGGTAGAGTCCTGGCAGACATGGGCTTGGTTGCGGCCCCGCAGGTGTCCTCGGGAAGGGCCTTGCCGAGGCCTCGGCAAGGGTCTTTCCGTGGCATTGCGGTCGTCCCCGACAAGGATCTTGCCGGAGGTCTCGTGGATTGCCTCGGCGAGGATCTCGCGAGGATCGTCATCTTCTGGTCCTCATTTGATCTCGTGTCTTTATGATCTTCACAAAGATCTGCATGCCACCATGGAGGTGCCTCCCGAGCCTTGGTTCCAATGTGGTTGATGGTGTTGGAACCCTAGGGCTCAAGGGTGGCGCTTTCTACCGCATTGGGCAAGCTGCCTCGGCAAGGCTCTTCTTGCAAGAGGCTGCGAGGCCCCCGACAAGGGTCTTAGGGGAGTCCACTTCGCCCTCTTGCTCTTTGTGTCTACGGTCTTGGCGTTGCTTTGCCCGTCTTGTGCTTTTGGTTCCTCCTTTTCCCTGCTAAAGTGTGTATTGCAGCGGTCATTCGACTCGCCTGCACAAGTAGAGGGGTCAAAAGGAGAGCCCTTTTTTGTACACCGACAAAAGGTGCAGGTCGGATTTGGCGTGGTCGAGATCCGTCGAGATCAGGTCGATCGGACATACCCAACTATCGAGAGCATAGCCGATATGTCATTGAT